>PVHP010015530.1:0-37323 GCA_004024765.1 Zapus hudsonius
TAGTTTTACCCAGAGTCCTTGTACTCTCTAGTGTATAAAATAAGTTATTTCTTAAGAAAAGCTGGAACCTGCCATGTAAGACAATATTATAATCTAACCTTTTGGCCTATTCATCTTGGGAGCCACCTATTTGAACTGGAAGCATGGCCCTTTTCAGAACTGGTCCCTGTCAATATTTCTAACATTAAAAAATATTAATACTGAGTTATTTATAACTACCCTTAAAAGTTAAGTGCTCTGTGATCCATGGATTCTAATCACAAACTTAGTGTATATCATTTTTCTCTGTCTCTGCCACACCCTGTTGGTTTCCCTGGAAAGCACTGTGAATCTTCTTGACTTCCACCTGAACAGTTACCTGTGCTTCAGACCACGCCCCCCCAATGTCACTCACTTTGTAAATCCTTTATCTTCGCTGGCAGCATTTATCATTCCATTGTATTTTTCTGAGCATTTTATAAATGAGGCATTTCTTTTGACAATGTCTGGCTCATTCCCTTTCTTACTAAATTTTAACATGAAAAGTATGTCATTATTTCACATGTATCTCAAGTAGATGAAAAATAAGTACTCTTTTGTTAAATGTTGAATAATTGCCACTTTATCCACTTTTTGAAGCAATTATTCTTGCCAAAAGTATCTCAAATATAACTTTCACTTGACAAAGCCATTCTCAGTATACTTATTTTTATATATAACTATTTGTGAATTAGAAATTTAACACCGGGTTTGATAGAGATATAGACACAAGAATGACAGATCAAACTAAATGATTTTTAACTCTTCATATTTATTCTCTCAATATATGTACTGAGAATACTGCTTAATTTAACAAGAAGAAAGTAGAAATTTTCATTTCTCATTCATGGCATATTCTGTTAGAATTACTATCATAGAAAAATAAAAAGTTTTATATCACATAAGGAAAAAAATTATAAAAAACCAGTGAGCTAATAAAAAATCAATTTCTACATATGACCATTAATATAGTTAATGGTTTAGTTATAACTTTCAGCAAATATGTGAGTGTTATTTTGGTTACAAGATTGCTAAGAAACAAAATTAAGATTTATCTATAAGACTCAGTACTGAAACTAATAAAACTTTTATAAAATAAGTTCTTACATTTGGCAGGAGCATGGTATGTGAATATACTTGACTTATACAACATATCCAAAACCTGATGTAGTTAAAGTTTTGATTGGTCTCTGGTTTAAAATGCAATTTTGAAATGTTCTTCTGAGTTAGCCCCAGGGAAACATGTTAAATGCCGATCAAATGATAGCAAATGCCATTCTCCAATAAAACAAAATGAAGAAAAACACCACAAGTAACACCAAGACAATATAAAATAAGATTCAGTCAAGACATCTTAACATACACCTAAGGTATTTGCAAAACCTGAAGAGAAACTTGAAACAGAAACATGGCGACTCACCTGCTCAGAGTGTTTAGTCACAGGCTACATACAACTCAGGGCCAAAGAGTCAATCCAAATCCTTGTCATTTGGTATGCTGTTACTGATATGTAACATTTTTATATGATTCTTCCTCCATAAATAAAACTGAGAACAGAAATTACAACAGTAAAATAGCTATTAGGAATTTAGAATTATAATTCTGGTCAGTGCTTTTCAGAAAATGTCTTAAAGCATCTACAGCCACATCACCTGGAACATCACAGATCTCATCAGAAATGTCTTCCTACCATACTGATAAAATGTGTGAGGTGTTTGGAAATAAGTCCAAATGCAAAATATAATTTGGGGTTGTGCATGAGTGAATACAGACTCCCTGGAATTCAGCTCAGGCCCAGGGAGAAAGGCATTGTGCCTTTGTAGCTCAGCTCTGGAAACAAATTCAGGCAAAGTAGAAATGGCTTATATATGTGACTTCCAATAAAACAAAATATTTTCCTTAAAACAGACAGAAAACTTTATACCTAAAAGTGTAAAATTCAAACATAATATAACAAAAGCATGGATGCTTCAACAACAGCAACAAACAACAACAACAAACAAAATGACATCATATCACACAGGATAATGAAGCATAAACTGCTAGATTATTTTTAAACTAAGAGAGGGGATACATATGAGTTAGATGCAAAACTCATGCCATTTTAGATTTAAAATTTTAATGAGTTCTGCCATATGTCAATTACATAGAAAACATAAAAATACTTTAGCTGACAGTTTTCATTAATTCTAATGGACACTGATTGCAGACATTTATATACCAATAAATATTTTTTGTGATTGTTCTTTGACATTTGGTTGAAGGATCTTCTTGAGCCCAATTTATTAGTAGTGCACTGTTTTCTGAAGAGATTTAAAACTAATTTGCACTATCATATTATTAATATAGAAATAGCATTCAACTTTCACCATTACTTCTCTTTAATGGTACATATTCATTTTTTTTCATATTCGGTTCTAAAATGGGTTCATATTATTCTGGAGGAATTAAACCAAGGAAAAGTGACCTGGCAATTGTATCTGCTTAACAATGACTTAATTAGAGAATTTTAGATTAATTTTCTTTTAATCTAGATAATTTCATCTGTCCTATTTCTAGAAGAAAAGCAATAGGTGAGTAAAGATGATCTCAGGATATCATCTAAGCAGAGACAATTGAAATAGGTTTTTGTGCTCCAAACACAGACTTGTGCTAGCTCCCTCGGGGGCTCTGCTTCACTTCCTACTCCTGGTTTTGGTACCTCTACAAATGAACGTATCACATAAAGATAAGTGCTTTCCTTCCTTATATGTTGCTTTAAGAAGACAGAGAGATTGATAGCCTATAGATTGTTCCCCAGCACGGACAGTGCAATTATAATCAGAACTTATTTCTCATATAAGATACCTTTACAGTTTGTCTAGGAGATGATTCAGTGTTCAAAGTGCTTGCTGCATAAGCACGATGACTTGGGTTCAGATGGCCAGGACTCAAATGAAGCCAGAACTATCAGAAGACATCTGTAATACCAGTTGTTTGTAGTTAGATGGGAGTCAGAGACAAGACTAGCCCAAAAATTTGTGGGCCAGCCATTCTGCTCACAATGGTGAACTACAAATACAAATACACCTTGCATCCAACAAAGAGGAAGGCCAGACCTAACACTTGGGATTGCCTGCTGACCACCATAAATAGGCTGGGACACAGATGGGCACCTACACTCACACATACAACACACAGTATATACACTTAAATATATCAAAAGAAAAACATATCACTGTACATAATATATAAATCCTTTTTTCCTGTATCAGCTGATGAAATTCAATATTCAAGTCTGAAATAATGTCACTCATATGTCAAGGTCCATGAGATAAGTGTATCCTGTGACTACAGAGAGAATCTCAGTCCTGATGTGTTATGAAAGAAAGTAACAGACAGCACGATTGGATTATAAGGGATAGGGTGTCTAAGAAAAATCACTTGAATCTGGGTTGTTGCAGTCAGCTTTCTAGTTGCTGCGCAGAAAGAACTCAAACAAAAGCGGCTTGTGGAGGAATGGGTTTATTTGGCTTACGGACTCGAGGGGAGACTCTGTCCTGGCAGGGAAAACGATGGCATGAGCAGAGGGCTGGACACCACCTCTGCCACAGCACTGCAAAGAGCGGCAGGAAGGTGTGCCAAACACTGGCAAGGGGAAGCTGGCTTATAACCCCATAAACCCAACAACACAGCTCTAGTGAGGTTCTAATTCCCAAATTGCCATCAGCTGAGGATCGATCTATCAGAACACATTCATTTGTTTGTGGGGAATACCTGGATCAAACCATGACATGGGTAGTAGAAACAGTCTGAGGAGAAGTTATCTCTTGACTAAGGTTTAGATGAAAGGGAAAGGATTACGCTTGAGTCTTGTGTGTAGTTAGTTTAGACCAAGGGCTCTGGCTTGTCTTTGGCTTATTGGGTACAGCCTGTTTGAATGTAGAGGAAAGGTGTAGTAAAAATTGAACATAGGCTTTAGAATTCTCTGGTGAGGAACTAATACACAATTTTGAATCGTCATGTGACATAGTGTGATGTTTATATTAAGAAGTTCATGCCAATTTCTACAAAGAGAATACAATGTAAGTAATGCGGTAGTTTAAATAAGATGTCCCCCCCCCCATTGATAATTGGAACTGAACAGAACTGTTGTCCTTAGTCCAAAGATTTCATTTCTTTCTATGCAGTATCCATCTGCTCACACCAACCCATTTCTATGCAACACAACCACGCACAAGTTCTCATGGCATGATCACAACAGCAAGCCTATCACACAAACCGCCTCTAACAAATCAGAACAAAGTTCTCTCTACATTAATAAAAGCACAAATGCAACTTTGTAGCTCAGCCTTGGACAGGCAAACATTGAAGTGGTGGAGGCAAAGGGTCTGGTTTCTAGGACACTTGTGACAAGTTCTAAAGCAGCCTGAGTACATGTGAGACTGTTTCAAATCAAACCCCAATGTTTTGAAGAAAATCAAAATGGAAATCTATTTTTAAATATACAGCAAATAAACCTAGAAGAAAGTGTGCTACTTTAGATCAAAGTCCTAATTTCCCATGTGCTATTTTTGTAATTATTTTTAATTGCTCATCCAATGAGATGCTAACTATGGCTGGTGACAATTAGCTTGTAGCTACATAAATTTAAGTAAATCATTATGAATATTAATATAAATACATATTATGAATATTATTGGATTAAAAGATATTTGATGTTTCATTCTTTTGAATACACACATTTTTGCAAAACACCGTGGGTGAATTGTAGAATATTATGCTTCTTATCTATAAATGAATTCCTTTATTGTTACTAATTAGGGACCCTGTATGAACAAGTCATGTGTCCATATGCCCATTTCTCTTCTCCCTCAGTGCACTGAGGGCCCTCCTCAGGGGGACTTCTGGAACAGTCCTTGGGATGGAGGGCTAGGAAATATGCATCATGCTTTAGTTTTTTTAATGTTATGTTGAACAGAGAATTTTGTCAGAGAATTCTTAATATTACCTGAAATATTATTTAAAATAAACAGCCTGGATGGTAAAATTCTTAATTTTGAATTTTATAGAATTTAAAGTTTCTTTGCATATGCTTGACAATATTTTTGGCAACTGATGGTATCTATTTGAATCCAACAAAATTGTAGATAACAGATGTGTTTTCAAAACTATGTTTATTTTCCCTTATAAAGTTCTTATAGACATCCTCTGATATTATTTTTTAAATAATGCTTGATAACGCACATGGCTTGCTTCAAAGAGTATTTAGAGCTCTGTTAACTTTAAATTTTCTACTACTTTAACAAAATCCTTTTTGTCTATGCAAGCACACATTTGGAAAGCCTAGGCAAATGCCAGGATTGTGTCCAATATTTAAAAGTGCATTATATTGCAAACAAATTTTTTTTCACTTATGCACTCACTAAAATCTAATTAAAAATTAAGTTTCAGCATTTTGATGATTCTCTATTCATGTCACTATGAAAGTTCTGGTGTTTGCATTTAATTAACTAAACTCTCAGGAATTAAAGTATTCCATATAAAATTAAAGTGACATTAAGTGACACAGTCCTTTATGACAATCACTATATTTATTAGGTTTAATAATATCCATAATAGTGACTAACCCATGCCTTTCACCACTGTCTTTAAAACCTCCCTATCGGGGCTGGAGAGATGGCTCAGCAGTTAAGGCACTTGCCTCCAGTGCCTAAGGCCCTGGGTTCAATTCCCCAGGTCCCACGTAAGCCAGACACCATACCGTGGTGGCCCTGGTGCATTCTCTCTCTCTCTCTCTCTCTCTCTCTCTCTCTCTCTCTCTCTCTCTCTCTCTCTCTGCTTGAAAATGAATAAATAAAAATATTTAAAAAAATAAAAATATAAAACCTCCCTATCATTTCATTGTGCTGTGTTTAATTTCTAGACAAACTCTTTCTCTGTTTCTGCATCACTGTTTTTCTGATATTTACACCCATAACAAAATTTTTGCATACTCTACTTTGCCATCTTTCATTGCTTTTGCTCTTAGGACATTTTTCAAGATGAAATATTTTATCTTATTTTAAAAGTAAAACATTTATCCTATAATTATTTTAGAGTTGCATTTTAATTAAATAATATCATTTCTCAAAGAGTTTTTCTCCTTTTCTCTCCTTTGTTGTTGTTGTTGCTGTTTCTGTTGTTGTTCTAGTAGTAGAGAAAATTCAGTTAAGACCTTTGTGTGTGCTAGGTTTTATTGATATCCTTAAGTCTTCAAGTTGCCTCTGTTTCTCATCTAATCTTTAAATTGTTTTAAGGTATTTTCCCATATATATTTCTAAAATTGCTTCCTCACATATGAGCTCCTGCTAAGTGAATGAGATAAAGGACGAGAAAATAAGGAAAGAGGCATCATGGTACAAACAAGCATCGAAGATAAAGGTATTTGAATTTTATTATAAGAAATATATTAATAAAAATGAGGTTGAAGAGAAGTTTAATGTAAAAACAGAGACGCATGGAGGTCGAGGTGCTATAAGAAAGTACAACAGAGGGACACTGCCAAAATGACAGCTCTGTGTGCAGGTGTGAGTCCTCCCTTTGGGAAAGGGAGGAGAGCAGTGAGAAAGCAGCTATGGAGATGAGCTAGGGCTGCATCCAGAAGAGTCCCGTGTGTCCTGCACACTTCTGACCTGTTTCCGCCCTTTCCTGATGAACACACTGTAGATCAACTAACAACAGTCTGATCAAAACGTCACTCAACTATCAAAATTAAATTTTGTCTCAGCCATGCTTGCGTCAACTAGGTTGGTTGGGGAACTTTGCTCAATGTCCCCAGCCAACCATCATCTCAATTCAGACTCCCCAAAATGTTGGTGGAATTCTCTGCTTTACCATTGGGCCTATTGCTATAATCACTTTCTCCCAGTGATATAAAAAGTAACAATAAATTAAGTTTCTATAAAATGCTACTGATTAACTTGAGAATAATGTACAAAAAAAAACTTTTCAAAAGGCTTATAAATTCCATGTGACTATTGAAAAAAAATGAGGTTGGAATTGGACTCCTACAATTCAGAGATGGGAAACTTTTGCAAGGTATAAATTTTAACTAGACTTTACTGTTTAAAATACTATACTATCTATTTTGCTTTATCTTTTGCAAATAAAACATGATGCCTAGGAAAGTATCTTTATGGACAAAATATAATATTATCATATATAAAATTGTTGGTGAACCATATCAATGTGTAGAGACACACATATATATATATATATATATATATATATATATACATATGTACTATATATATACATATATACTATATAAAGTGTATCAACAACAGCATTGATTTTTTTCAGGATTTCATTGGTGTTAACACAATGAAGTAATAAGCATTTTTAAAGTTGAGAAAAATGTAAAAATAAAAGAAAATATAGTTTCCATAGACATGCTCATATATAACTACTAATTCTGATATTAAATCTATATTTCTATTTATATAAAGAAGGTCAGTACTTGCAATTGTAAAAATATAATATTTCATCATCTACATTTTTGTCTACCCATTTGTCTCACCTTGTGTTTATTAAGATAGGATTTTATTTTCATGCTCAGGACAGCTTGATTAAAGATACTGACCATGTTTAATAAAACACATAATACATTACAATTTTAAAAATCTAATTTCTAATATAGCAATTCATAAGAATATGTTAATCACATTCCGTGAATAATTATGACAATTTATTTAATCAGAGATTAGCATGTTATAGTATGATTTTTAGCTGTTATTCATAATTAATATCTATGCTGGTATAAAAAAGATGTCTGTAGTTGTTATTACTAAATCATCCATTGATTTATTTTTCTACTGTTTGGTACCATAAATTGCATTTTAATTAAAGTCATATATATATATATATATATATATATATATATATATATATATATATATCCCTTGCGGGTGCACAGAATGAATACCTACCCCTGCCACCAAGCCAACCTACAGTGAAATGAAGGCTAGGAGATGCAGTAAAGTGGTACATTTACATCCCTAGCCTGTGATGGAGCATATGTATAATTCTTTACTACAAAACTTAAAAAAAATTCCTTGAAACAAGTTAAAATTAAGGCATGATTCATGACCCAAAATTGATTTCAGATTTGGATAAGACAAATTTTACCCATCCGTGGAATAATTTTGTCTAGTAAAATTCCTTCAGGGTCTTTGAGAATGGGCTGTTTGATTGCAAAAGCATTTCCCTATGCCCCCATGTCCTTGATAGCACTGCTAAGATTTGTGGTATTCTTTTTTTTCCCTACAGTTAAGACCCTCAAATTGATGACCTGGCACCCCCACCCCAGAAAGCAAAATAGAATCTCATCTTTGGGGAAGATTTTATGGATAATAGTGGCAACCTTTCAAGCAGATGCAATAGAAGGGGTACTGCATTTCTTTATATTACAAATTTGAATTTCATTTTGTACTGTAACAGAAACCAATCAATCTTCCTGGGAAACAAAGAGTATGAAGGCACATGATGAAATCAGCATTTATACGTGGTGCTGTTTTATGGAAGTCCTTGTCTTTAGATTTCCAAAAGACAGATTAACTACAGCTTCCTTAAGAGGATGTATTTTTTCTTCAGTAATTTTCACATGGAATACAATCTAAGTATTATATGTGCTTGACAAATTGAAATTAGCAAAGGTATAATAAAAAAAAAACTTGTAGAATATATATATATATATATATATATAGTAATGGAATCAAATGTGATCATTAGAAATTTAATGTATTATTTTTAAAGATAAATTTATTTTTTCTGGTTATATAGAAAACATTTCTATATATAAATACTGAAAATATTATTTTTAATTATGCACTTTTTAACTTGAATGAAGTCTAATTTGTTACTTATATCTGGTGTGAATTAAAGTTAAAAGGTGATTGTTAGCTCTCTTTTATTAGCAAGATAGAAAAGACAACAACTTGTAAACAGCAATGTATTTATTTGGCCTTCCAGTTTTGTATGTCTCAGCAAAGAACTTTAGAAAGAAAGTTCACAGGAACTTTAATTTCAAAATTCTCTTGAGAGCATGTTTCCTATAAAATTAAACATCCCTATAAACCTCAGAACTTAGCTCCCCTCTCTCAGTTGTAGTACTCTCTGAACTAAACCTGTGGTAGGTTAAATGCAACATATTCAACTTAACATCATTTGTTTCTGGTTAAACCTCATACTTAATACTCAGCTAGTGGTGATTTTTGGGGAAATTTCTGGAGACTTGTAGGTGATCTTGCTGGAAGACATGTGTCACTGAAGATGTTCTAACCCTTCTCAGCTTGCCACAATGAGCTCACCTTCTCTCCTTCCTGCTTCTGATGTGGACATGCCATGCACGGCTGTCTGTTCCTACCATGCTTTCTCCACAGTGAAGAAACTGCCTTACAAAACTGTAAGCCAGACATGCATAAACACTTTACTTCCATAAGCTGCTTCTAGTCAGATGCTTTGTCTCCAGCACAATAGCATTCCCACTGATCTGCATTTGGCTTTATGGATTCATAGACTTATGAACATTATATATATATATATATATATATATATATATATATATATATAATTTCATATATATATATATATAATTAGGTCAGAGTAATGGTAATTGGAAAATTGCCCTAAAGCTGTGGCTTTAAGGAGAATGGTGAGTTTTTTCAGAGCTTTCTGCTGAAGGGAAGTGGGAAATCTTCACTAAACCAGAAAAAAAGAAACTCATGAGGGTCTGCATGAAGCAAAGTTAGAGTTCATTAAGAAATGAATTTATATATGGGCATTAAAGACTTGTAATTTATAGAGGATCAAAAAGACATATAGGAGAAACATAGATGGACATACCTTTGAGTAGGCATGGAATTCTCAAGAGAGATTCAAATTTAAATGGAATGGTTACATGAATTATATAAATTTGAAAGCCTTTGAACACGTATTACTCAAAGGATTAAAATATCAAATATTTTAATATTCTTATCTAAGGAACTTTTCACAAGAGAATGAGATCATAATGTGTTAACTGAGGTACACATAGCTCAGGTTTTCAGGTTCATAAGGTAAAATGTGTAGCGCAAAAGATCATAAGAATTGTTTCTGTAAATAGATGACAATGGAATCAAATAAACATGGTCTTGATCTTGTTTGTGTGACTATTAAATCTCAGTCAGTAAGGGAGTAGTTGTTCCATTCAGGTGTTCCCCATAAACTTAATGTGTTATGAATACTTCATCCCTAGCTGATGGCCCTTTTGGAATTGCAACCTTGATGGAGGAGTGTTATTGGGGGCTGGCTTATGGGGGTTATATCCAGCTTCCCTATGCCAATTTTTGGCAAACCTTCCTGCTACTGTTTGCAGTGCTATGGTGGAGGTGATGTCCACCCTCTGCTCTACCATCATTTTCCCTGCCATCATGGAGCTTCCCTTCCAGTCTGTAAGCAAAAGAAATCCAATATCCCATCAGGTCCTTTCTGTTTGGTTCTTTGTGATAACAAGAGAGCTGACTACAATACTTTTGACACCAGGAGTGGGGTTAGTTATTCATGTTGGAGCCCTGATTCTGTGGCTTTTGCCTTTGAGAATTTACTTGCAGGAAGAATATGCAAGGATTTGAAACCTCAGCCTAAGTGATGACTCACAGTGTTGTAAGGGCATTTTGTTGGAATTCTAGGTAGAGTTGGAAAGACCTGAATGTAGTAAGAATTATGGACTGTGAGGTATGGCTCATGATGGTGAGAAAGAACTTTGATGGGATGAGTCTGGAGGCAGTTTGTGTGAAAGGCTTACTGTATTCTGCCTGCCTGTGTCCTGAATATTTGTGCAAGGTTGATTGTGTAAAAATGGACTGCCATGAGAAGATGGAGACGGCACAAAAAATGAAATCGGTGGGCTGAAACAGTTGCCTGTTCTGCTACGATTGTCTGAGAGAGTTCAACCACTGAGACTGGACCAGCTGATCTGCATTGGGACAGGAGGAAGGAAGTGAACTCTATTGAAGTAAGAGGCCAGAATATTGAAGAAGATTTCTTGCTCTTCAAAGTTAGCTTTGATCCCCACTGGAATAAGAATTTGGTGGTCCATCTGAAACTTTGAAGTATAACAAATGGAGGTGATTGCATTTACAACATGATTCCCCAAAGCCCTTAGAAAGAGCCATGAGCAGTGAGAAGCAGGCCTGTTTGATTTCTTCTGTGAAAGACAATGGAGCCATGAGGATGAAGTGTGGGTTGCAGTGGAGACCCAGTGAAATGCCAGGACTGTGGGATGGCTGCCAAGGAGAGCTGCTAACACCAGACTGTGAGTAGCCTTACTGGAGGGGCAGAATTACAAAGCCAAACACTGGTTAAAGTTGTAGGATTTATAGTTTGATGTTGTCCTGTTTGTTTTAAACCTCGTGTTGGTTTAATCTGTCATTTCAATGCCCAATTATATCTTGTGCAGAATGAATTTATTTTTTGCCATTATGGATTATTTTTAGGTATTCCATACAGTTTAAAAACCTTCGAATATAAGGATATCTGACTATCATCAGGAATAATACAAAACTGTGGAGACTTTTGGAGTTGAGCTGAATGCATTGCATTTTACATCATGTATGTTTTTATCATTTTATAAGAGGTGGATTGTGGTGGTTTGTTTCAGGTATCCCCAATAAACTTAATGTGTTCTCAGTACTTAATCTGTATCTGATGTCATTTTTGGAATTGAAACCTTACTGGATGTGTGGTGGTGGCAGGCTTATGGGGGTGATAGCTGGCTTCCCTTGCCAGTTTTTGGCACACCATTCTGCAGCTGCTTGCAGTGCTCCTGCATAGGCTATGTTCCCCCTTGGCTCATGCTGTTCGTCTCCCTGTCATCTTACAAGTCTGTAAATCAAAATAGACCAATTCCTCCATCGGCTGCTTTTTGTTGGGTTCTTTGTGATAGCAATAAGAAAGATGGCTTTAACAAGGAGTTACTGGCATTTTTTTCCATATTCTATTAATTTTACCTGCTTTTCTGGCCTGCCTCAATAAAGATCCCAACAACATTCAGCCTGCATCCATACATGACATGGTATGTATGCCCAAACAATTGAATCTCAGGCACTATGTGATGCATGACTATTTAACTTGTTCTCCTGTGTGTAGGAATGAAAATAGAAAGTGACATTATAAATTTAGGGGAAAAAATCTGGTCATAAAATTATAAGATAATATTCTCTCTCCTGATAAGCTATCTTTCTACCATTCTAAAACTGCAGTGTTACTGAAAGTCAGTTATTGAATTTAGGAGTCTTATATTGATAACATACCTGTCACAGTTATCTTCATGCTGCTGGGGCAAAAGATGTGATGAGAGGAAAAATTTTATTTTGACTTACCATCTCAAGTGGAAGCTTTATGATGACAGAGAAAAGACAGCATGAGTAGAGGCTGGACAGCACTTCCTTACCATAGCACATGGAAAACAGCAACAGGAGCATCAGCTAAACTCTGACAAGTAGGAGCTAGATGTAATTCTTATAAGGCTGCTCCAAGAACACAACTCCTCCAGCAAGGCACCAACTTTCCAAGTGTCACCATTGGGGCCAAATATTCAAAACACGTGTTTTATGGGGGACATCTGGTTCAAATGACTACACACCAAAAATGGTAGTAAAATTATTTTAAATCGTAACCAATTATTTGGTAGATACTATCATTGCTTGTTTTCTGAATCCAATGCTTACCTATAATAATTAGTTTTCAAAAAGTCCTTTTCAAAAAAATATAAAAACGTCCTTTTCACATCCTTGGTTTGTGATATTCCAAGGTATTTGATTTTTTAAATGGGACAGTCTCACTAATTTCTTTCTCTGTGTACTTCTCATTTTCATACAGGATGACACTGTCTTTTGTGTGTTAATTTTGCATCCTGCCATTTTGCTGAATCCATTTATCACCTGTATAGGATCATGCCATCTAAAATAGGGATATATTTACTTCTCCCTTACCAATTTGTATTCCTTTTACTTCTTTCTCCAGCTTTATTGCTTGGAACAGACTTTGAGCAGTACGTTTAAGGGTAATGGTGAGAATCCATTTGCTCATGTTTTTCTCAATCTTTCTCAATCTCAATGGGACCTCATTGAGACTTTCCCCATTGAGTATCATTTGATTAGTGTGGGTGTTTTGTATATAGCCTTTATTATGTTAAGCTATAATCCCTCCATGCCCTGAATTTCCTGCATTCTGATCAATAAATTATATTGAATTCTGTTGAAGGCCTTCTCTGCCTTGATTGATATGATCATGTGGTTTTTGTGCTTAGGTTTAGTTATGTTGTTGAGTAAATTGATTGATTTCTGTTTGTTGAACCCGCGTCCATAAAAACCCTCAACAAGGAAATTGAGAAGGATTTGGTAATGTGGAAGATCTTCCATGCTTCTAGATAAGTAGAATTAATATTGTGAAAACAGTGATTATACCTAAATCAATACATGCATTCAATGCAATACTAATAAAAATCATAGTATCATTCTTTACACAGATAGAAAAATATTCTCAGAATTTACTTGGAAAGACAGAAAGCCTCAGATATCCAAAATTCTTATCAGCAAAATAAACACCTTGGGAGGTATCATCATACAGGATATAAAGTTATACTACAAGCTACAGTACCAAAAGCAGCATGATAATGGCAAAAAAAGACATATAGACCAATGTAACAGAAGGAAGACCCAGTCCTTATTTTAAGTAACCACAGATACTTGATCTTTGACAAAGGGGCCTAACTTACACTGGAGAAAAGACAGCCTCACCCAAAAATGGTGCTGTACTTTTTGGACAAAACATGTAAAAAATAAACTGGACCCCCTCCTCTATCTATTCACAGATGTCAACTCCAAATGGTCAAAGATCTCAATATAAGACCTGAAGCCCTTAAAAATCTGAAAGAAAAAATAGGCAGGTCTCTCTATGATGTAGGAATGAGGAAAAACTTTCTGAACATGACACCAAGAGTCCAGTGATTTTAAGTCACTCAACTAATAGGATCTTATTAAACGAAAAAAGCCTTTGTATAGAGAGACATACCATATACAAAGCCAACAGACCACCTCCAGAATGGGAGAGAATCTTTGCTACCAACACCATGGACAAAAGCCCAATATCTAGAATCTACAAAGAATTCAAAAACTTAAGTAATGAAAAATCAAACACCCTTCTGAAAAAATGGGGCAGTGAATTAAACAGGGAATTCAAAAAGGAGGAAATACAAATGTCCAATACTCACTTAAAAATGTTTAACATCCAAAAATCATTAGGTAAGCAGAGACCAAAACAACTTTGAGATTCCTCCTCACTCCAGCTAGGCTGGCAATCTTTAAAAAAAATCTAAAATAATAGATGTTGGCAGGGATGCAGGGAGAAAGGAATTCTTAATCACTGCTGCTGGGAATGCAAACTTGTAGAGTCACTATAAAAATCAGTGAGGAGGCTCCTGAAAAAGATGTAAAGAACTAACAACTGCCCCAGCTATCCCTCTACTGGGCATCTACCCTAAAGCCTCCTCTCTTCAACACAGTGACATTTTCTCAACCATGATTATAGTTGTTAAATTCACTCACTGTAGTTAAGAATTGGAATCAATCCAGATGCCTATTACTGTATGAATGCATATCAAAGATGTGGTACATATATACAGTGATATTCTACTCAGCAGTAAGGAAAGACAATGACATTTTTAGGAAAATGGATAGACCTAGGACAGGTCTTACTCAGAGAACTTTCACAAGAACATAAAGAGAAATTCTGCATATTCTCCTTCATCTGTGGTTCCTAATCAGGACCAGAATTGCTGGCGAAACTGACATGCAACTTTATAGACAGAAAATGGGGACGCAAGAGTTTGGGATAGGAGCATAGGAAGACGGGGGGGGGGGAGATCTACTCAAACAGAAAAATGAATAGGTACCACAGAATGTGTACTCCAGGACAACAGGCTAAAAGATTTAACCCCCTGAAGGACAATGGGGTATCATCTGGTAAGAAGGGACATCTGGTAAGTGTGGGAGAAAGCCTAAACCCTATGGTTGGTGCTGGCTTGTAACTCTCAGAACTAGAAATTGGCTAATACCCACATTGACCCATAAGGTCCTTAAAACAAGACAGGCTTCTGTCAAAGCACTTGATTACTTACTTGCCTAAGGTAAAATATAAGACCCTATTGCTGAAGACACAACAGGCTGCTAAAATACAATATTGAGAAACCAGGCTGGAACCAATAAGGAAGCCAGTTTCCATAGGGTTAACCCATGTAGTGCTGAAATGTACTACATGTGCTGCCAGGAAATTGGTAACCTATGTTGAGTTGAGAGAAAGCAGGGAATACTGCTTTATGACAGCTATCAGTATGAGACAGGTACACATTTGTACAATACTTGCATTCAACCTAAGGTGGCAATGAAGGGCTCTGTAATTAGCTAAGTGATCAACTTAGTCACAAGGAACCCATAGCTGGAACTAGAATCTCACCAAATTCCTGTGGAGTCCAGGGGTTGGATTCTACCTGGAAGCCTCCACTAACCATAGGCCAAGGGAGAGGATACTCTCATTATAATCTCACCAATTTAACTATGCTTATCACATTTAAACTATGCTTATCTCACTCTTCATTGGGGAATCTGTTTTTATTTTTCAGAAGAAAGTGAGACTCATGAACATTCTCGTTCTACCACATGACCAGAAATGATAGAAGACTCCCTGGCAGGAGTAGAAATACTCCTAACATATCATTTGGGATCCAGAGGAAACAAATGAGGAAGAGGGGAAATGAGCAAGAGTGCTGCTTCCATAGTTAGCTCAACAGCCTAGACCGAGGTGATGAAGACAGACACTGAGGATACTCAAAATCCTCCAAAGCTGAAAGATTAATACTGAAGAAGCTTAAAACCCACCCATCATGGATCAGGGAACTTTGCAAAAGAAGGGGTGGAGAGATTGTTTGAGTAGTGATGACATTGCCCCAACCAATCAATGTCTGACTGTTGCTCACAGAATACAGAGCCCTCAATTCCACAAAGCACAACAGCAATCCCACTGAGGAGGGCCCAGAGTGGAGGGGGATGCAGGGAGAAGGGAAACCATACCAACACATGACTTGTTTATGCACAGTTTTACTTGATAAAAATAAATAAAATGTCATTATGTATTTTTTTTTAGGTTGGGTTTTGCTGCCAAGCCTGACCTAAAATTCACTATGTAGTCTCAGGGTGGCCTTTAACTCATATCTATACTCCTACCTCTGCTTTCTGAGTGCTGGGATTAAAGGCAAGTGCCAACACACCCAGCTAAAAAGTCATTTTTTAATTATTTTTGATGTTTTTTTTTCTTCATTATCCATAATTAGATACATTGAGTGAGTAAATAATTTTTTGGTATCTCCAGTTCCCTGATTCCTCTGTTCTATGTCCCCAATCAGCTGGGTATCATCCTTTGTGGGCAAACTGGATCAGTCCAAGGGGTAGTGGGTTATGGATAGCCTAGGAGTCAACCAGGACCCACCCCCCTTTGTATGTTGTTACTCAGGGGGCTGTGTCTCTGGATATTCTCCTTCATCATGGCTCTTACAATCTTTCTGCCCCCTCTTCCACTCAATTCCCTGAGTCATGGTGGGTGAGTGTTAAGGCTGTTTTATGTTGAGGTATTAAGTGCCTCTGTACTTCTGCTTTAGGTTGTGTTGAAAATCACTGGTGTCTCGCTGTCTGGCTCGTCCTGGTTTGACTGATTGGCTGTGGTTGTAGGTCTCTTGCTTATCCCACCACTTCCTGTGTGGTTCCATGAGGAGCCTCCACCATAGGTATGGGG
Source organism: Zapus hudsonius (assembly GCA_004024765.1). NCBI lineage: Eukaryota > Metazoa > Chordata > Mammalia > Rodentia > Dipodidae > Zapus > Zapus hudsonius. The sequence continues at coordinate 16,864 of PVHP010015530.1, forward strand.
TGGTTCATCTCTTGCCAGGATGTCAGCTATTGGCCTGTGGTTCCTTGGTAGGCTTGGAGGATCCACAGGTCTCTCGCTGCCTTCTGAAAAATACAAATAGAATCTCCATTGGAGAGTGACATCTGTATAGGTTACCTGAGATACACATTTCTGAATTGGCTGGATTCTATTGTGTTAGTGGCCTCTTTGTAAGTCACTTATAAAGTGTATTTCTCTTTGGGGGTCACAAGATTTGGGTTCCTAGTGCATTTTGCCCTGAGTCCCCAATTCTAGTTAAGGGCTCCCTGTCATGGAGTGGGTTACTTGGCCTAATTAAAACTGTCAATTAGAGTAGCCACACCTGCTTTTTTATTTTTCCCACATGCCTGGAAATTTGTTTTCCACCCTTTTATTCTCAGTAGGTTACTGTCTTTAGCGATAAGGTGTGTTTCTTGTAGGCAACAGATGGAAGGGTCCATTTTCCTGATCCAACTTGCTGTCCTGTGTCTTTTTATAGGAGAGTTGAGTCCATTTACATTCAAAGTTATAACTGTGAGGTTTGCCAGGTTGCAGAGAATATGGAGGTTGGTATTTGAACTGTTGCTGCAATCTCTTTTGTGTTACCTTGCTTGTTCTCTGTTCCTTTCCTGGGGTCGGTTGTTTGTTTCGTCTGAATGGGATATCTCATGAAGTATCTTTTGCAGGTTTGGCTTTGTGCTCAAGTAATTGTAAAGCAGATTAGTCTCGTGGAATACTTTAATTCCTCCATCAATTATGATGGATAACTTTGCTGGGTAGAGGAGTCTAGGTTGGAATCCATTCTTCTTTAGGCCTAAAATGGCTTTGTTCCAAGCTCTCCTGGCTTTTAAAGTTTCTGTGGAGAAGTCTGATGTGATTCTGATGGATTTTCCTTTATATGTAAGTTTCCTTTCTTTCATTGCTCTAAGGACTCTCTATCCTCAATGTTTGGCATTGTAACTAAGATATGTCTTGGGTGTTCCTCCTTTGATCCAATTTGTTTGGAGTCCTCCGTATCTCTTTTGGTTGTACAGGACTATCTCTTGCCTAGTATGGAAAGTTTTCTTGCATAATTATGTTGAAAATATTTTCTATGCCCCTCATTTGGTTTTCTTCTCCTTCTGGGATCCCCCATGATCCTGAGATTAGGTCTTTCTATGGTATCCCACATTTCCCTTGAGTCTTGTTCACTTGCTCTTTTGAATTTTGTCAAGGTTCTGATTTCCCTTGAATTCTCCTCTCTTCTGTCTTCCATGTCTGAGGTTCTGTTTTCCCAGTGATTGATCCTGTTGGTAAGAGATTCTAGGGATGTTCTTATTATTTCAATGTGGTTTTTGTTTTCTGAAACTTCTTTCTGGGTTGCTTCAATCATCCTGTTGAGATGTGATTTCATTTCAAGTTTTGATTTAATTACTTCCTCCTGACAGTCATTCTTATATTTGCAGATGTCTTCGGTTAATTTGGAAAGCTGGTTTATGATACCTTCAGTTTGTTGGCTTGTCTTTAGTTCTGATATGTCTCTTCTGACGTCCATTTGGTTCTCCTCTAATATACTGGGCATCCAAGAGCTTTTGACAGTATCTTGTCTTGGTTTTGGAACCTCATGGTTCATTTTCATCAACATCTCAGTGGGAGAAGGAGCCAATGACTGGGACCAGGAATTGCCAGACTGATCCATTTTCTACTAGGTTAGACTCTCTCCCCTTCTATTCACAGCCCTTCTTGCCAGCATTCCTCAGGTAAGTACCACTTTCCTTGCCATTTTTCTTCTTCCTCTTGCAACATTTTTCCAAACATTTCAGTTCAATATACCTATTCCAAGACAATTGATAATCTCATTTCCACCTGTATGCCTTTTGCAAAGAATCATATTCACAGGTTACAGACATGAGGGCATAGTTATGTCTAGGAAATCATTATACTCTACTAAATTAAGCATTTCAAGAACAGATTTGCTTATTTTAGGGAGTTTGAAACTATACGAAGAGACATACAAGTAAGAAAAAGAAGATATAACACAATACCATATGTATTTCAAGTAGGGTCTAACTGTGTAGCCTGGTATGACCTGAAACAAACTCTGTGTTTCCAGACTGAACTTAAAATCACATCAATCCTTGCGCCTCTGCCTCCTGAGGACTGGGTTTAAAGGTGTGTGCTACCAAACCCAATTCCCATGTATTATTAACACATAATAATATCAACCACTTCCTAATATATTAGCTTAGTTATTACACTAAAAGGACACAGACTCCCGTTTTTATTGAATTTGGTTTTAAAGATTTTAAAAATTAGAAAAGGGTAATTATCACTTTGTAGGTATTTCAAACAAGGGAGATAAAATTTTTAGAAAAGATTAGATGTTATGAATTAGATAACTCCCCCTTTAATTGCAAAACAATATCAATAGAAATAGGAAAAATAAGTTTTCTTTTATACAAATGGTTAAACAGGAAATGTATATCGACTGAACTAAGTATAAATAACAATGTTTTAAATGTTGGGATGATATTGTGATATGGATGAATGAACACAAATTTTAAACTGTGTAACATTTTGTGTAATCAAATACTATATTCTAGCTATAACTATAAAATTTATTTATATGTAGAATCAATCATATAAACTTTAATATCTTTTAAAATAAATATCTTTTTAAATAATTATAAATACTTAAAATATTTTAAATAATATATTTTTGAATAATTATGTTATAAATACTATTTTATTCTTATTTTCTTAACCCTTATCTAGATTCTGCTTTATCTATATTCTATGGTTAAAAATAATTTTCTTCTGTACTATTTTGTCACCATATATGTGATAATAAATATGTTTTTACATAATGTTTAAAAGTTGTGTCTATATCCTAGACAAGGCAAAAAAAGTCTGTTTCAGATTAAGCTTACTCAATGGACATATGGTGACACTAATTTCTAAAGGAATAGCTGACTTTCCTCAAAATGTCATAAGGATACTGAATTTTTTATTTTTTTTCTTTCAAGCAAGTTAATAAATGCAAAAGCAAACTGGTTATTTTAATTTTTTTTGAGAAAGGGGTTTATTTCAGGTTGACAGAAGGAGAAGTTTCATCATGATGGGGAAATTATGTCCTGAACAGGATGCCATATTAGTCATATTAGTACTGTGCTTAGCTCTGGTCTAATAAAACTGAAGGTCCATCCCCAGCCCAACAACACCTCCAGCTTTGCTCCACTTCACATATTACCACCAGCTAAGGACCAAGTATTAAAAATATGTGAGTCTATGTGATATATATCATTTAAACCAATAAATTCTGTCTTTGGAATCCAATGACTCATAACTATCTAATGATACAGAATGAATTCAGTCCAACTTTAAAAGTCCTCATAATATTTACCAATCCTGACAATGTCCAGTGTCTTTGGAAGTTCAACACAGTCTCCTAACTGTAAGCCCTATAAAATCAAAGCACAAGTTAAATGGTTCCAACAGATGGAGACAGAGAATGAACACTCTTGTTGCAAAAAGAACACATGACAAATAGAGACTGAAACAATGTAAGACAGAATACTAACCAAGAAAACATCAAATCCTGCAGTTTCATGTCCAGCATCTATGACCCATGACAAAATCTCCAAACTCCACCCATTCAGCCTTAGCTGTTTTATTTCTTAGCAGATCCATCAGATGCAGTGTTAGAAGCTTTCCTTGGCAGCCATTCCATTGTCCTGGCAACTCCAGAATCCTGGGAACTCAACTGTAACCTATGGTTCATATTCTTGGCTTCATGTCTTGGCATCAAAGGAAATCCAGACATTGATTTCAACCCAGCTCTCCATCATCCAGTGGCTATCTACAAAAATATGGTGTAAATCCAATGAGCCCTTCTTTCATTCATTTTTAATATTTCCAAAACTAGTACCAGACAAACTACCAAATTTATTAGTGCGAGAGTATAAAAGCATGCAACTCAGAATCTTAAAGTCAGCACTGACAACCAATTCATATCAATCAATTCTATTGATATCTTTGGAGAAAGATATCAATAAAATTCACTAGCAAATGATCAGGTTTGTAATAAGTTGTGTTAAGATAACTAAAGAACTACATTCCATAAAAATTAGACTTAGATCCCTACACGCTCTCCATGCTTGAAATTTTTTTCACACTGAGATGTGTATTTAAATTTTATAGGTAAAACTATGAAACTTGTATAAGGAAACAGAACTTTTGTCATTGAATTTAGCAGTATTCTTAAACATACAACACCTAAAGCACAGTCAAAAACTATATATACTCATATATATTATATATATTATGAATACGTTTTTATATTATATGAGCAAATTTTGTGAAGGTGTCTCTCTCTGTCCCCTACCCACTGGGGTCACTCCTCCATGTGAATACTGGATCTGTCCATAGTTTAAGTGGTTTGAACTGCACCAGTGTTAGCCAGGTTTTCTTTCTTTATTTTTATTCCCCCTTAGTGTATTATTATTGATGAGGAGGGCAATGTCTCTGGACATTCTCCAACACTATGGCTCTTACACTCTTTCCTCTTCTGCTCTGTTCCCTTAGTCATAGTGGGTGAGTTTTGAGTCTGTTTTATTGTTGAGATCTTAAGTATCTCTGGATCTTTGCCCTGGGTTGTGATGGGTATCACTGGTGTCCATTGACCTTTCATGGGTTATCAGACTTACTGTGGTGATTTGTCTCCTGTTTGTCTCCTCACTTTCTTGTTGGTGGAATTGAGTTGTCCCCGGCTCTCTCACTGCCTTCTGAAAAATACAAACAGAATCTCCATCTGAGTGTGAGATCAATATAGCTTATATGAGGCAACATTGCTACTTTGGATAGCTCCTAATGGGTATAGCCTCTTGGTAGCTCTCTGGTAGTGGGATTTTCTCCTAGCATCTCCAGTTCTTGGTCCCCAGAGGATTTTGCCATGGATTCCAGTTCCAGTTAAGGGTACCTTGTCACTAAGTGGATCTCTTAGCCAATCAGTAAGTCATTGGTTACCCTCCTAGGTTTAGTGTCATACAGCCATGTGTTCACCATTCTTCTGACAATTGCCTGTGTTTTATATCAGTTGTCTCTGCTTTCTCCAAACATCATTGACCAATTTTCCCTGGCAGCTCATCCAACACCTTTCAGTGCTGAACATGCTACCATCTGTGAACTGGTTACCATTCTGGATCTAGAAGGATCTCTTGGTGTTGTTTGATGACACTTCATGATTTCTTTAGCAATAGGGTCTTACCTTAGGCCTGGGGCAGGTATTCAAGAGCTTTGAATGAAGTCTTCACATTTTGGGGACCTCAGTGGGTCTTTGTGATCAACAGATCCATGTGGGAAGGTACCAATAACTTGGACAGGGAGATACAGGACTGAGCAATTATTCTCGAGGTTAGGCTTCCTCCCATTCTATTCATGGCCCCTCATACCAGGTGGTGCCTTCAGCTTCCACAGGAGCTTACTGTATAAAAGCTAGTTATGGTGTCAATTCATTATTAGTTTAGTTTATTGTATGAGTCCTTCCACCCTCTCCATTCTTAACTTCATATACATTGAAATTCCCATTAAAAATCAGTTGAGTTAAAGATTTTTCAAGATTGGCTGACTTGCAGTTTTGTAGCTGTGGAGTGTTAGAATACTGAAGACCTAGAGCCAAAATGCCATGGGCTATTTTTATTGTTCTTAATCACCATTCATTGCCACCTCTGTGTCTGGCATAAAATCTTTTCAACCATCAGGTAAAACCTCTCATATGTATTAAAATACTACTAGCTTTCACCAATGCCAAAGATAAGATGTTCATTAAGAAAAAATATAAAAATCTATAGTAGAATTTACACAATTTTGCTGTTATGAACATATATATTTGGAAAGTGTCTTGATTCTTTTCATTCTGTGAATATAAAAATTTTATCCCCTTGCTTTCCCTTGAAATTTGTTATTTGGAAAAACCTGGACACTTGATCTGGTCCATGGTGACTCATATTTGGTTTAGAATAAACTATGTCTTATTTATTTTTTTGAGGTGACAGCTTTGTTTTAGAGGCACAGGTTTTTAAAAGATTATCACTAAAATTTACTGTGAATGTGTCATCATTTAAAAATGGTCATTTGATTGTCCTATACACGTGCAATTTTTAAAGACTTTTTTAAGAAGAAATTCTCTACATATTGAAAATAATAACTGCATCAATAAATATTTTTGAAATCAGACATTCTACTTGGGAATGATCAATATTGTTGAGGTTTTGAGCTATTTCTATTTTAAATACCTAAATACTTCTGTTTAGCAATTTCAGTTTATTATATTATTCCATAATTGGAATATACTGCTATAGCTTAAAAGTAAATCCTATAAGAAAAAAATATGCAAGCAATGTTAGATAAAGAAAAAATATTAATGTTTACATGAACACTATCTCTCGGATATTAACATGAAAAGGATGTCAAGAGAAAAGTTCTTATAAATTTTTGGTCCAATATTTATGAATATTATTCCAGGTTTCCACAGGAGCACTGTTGTCCCTCCCCAAACTCTAGAGTCTACACACCAGGTTAAATCATCTGACCTCTGCATCCTACACTCCTTCAGGCTATTCCATCGTCTCACTTTTATATTTAACCTATAATGTATTTTTCAGAACTGTTTAACCTTCTTCAATATATGTGCAAGCCTTCAGGGATATAAGAAGTTTGTTATTATTTTTTAATTGATTGGAGTTTTCTTTAAAATAGAAAAAGAAAAACAAGTTTGTTGGAGTACATTTCATACAGCACATTGCTGACTGGTAGAGGTTGCTTTTATTCTCATGTAACCTACACAATATGTTGTAAACTAAACAATAAATTTAATTGATGTAACTTGATAGCATATTACCAACTGAGCAATAAGCAATCTACACTAGAGGGACGCCAAATTACAATGGTAAATAGGTACATAAATTTGAAATATTAGAAAGCTTTTTGCATGTTGATATATTAGCTGAAGACTGATGTCAGTTGATGTAATGGGTATACCAAAAAAGATGTTGTAAAGTCTTGATCACATTACACCTTAGACCTCCTTTGTATATATAAATGACAGTTTACTAACAGATAACTGAATGTAGTCATTTCATTCTTGGGAAATGTATGGGATTTAGTAATTAGGCTCCATAATGTTAGCACCTGAATTATCACTAAACCCTCAGCATGGATAATGTAGGGCTATTGGAATTTGGATCTGATTCTTCCAATAGTTCTACCTCTTCCCATTGGTAGAGAAACTGTAGCTCTCATCATTTAGATCTCAGGCCCATCCATAGTGTTAGGTCAGAGTACTCTATTTGTTGATGAGAATCTGAGGAAGCTTCCTTTGGCTCTTCGCCTTCCTGTTACTAGTCTTAACATTGAAGTAACCCAAACCAAATAGTTTACTGTAAGAAACAATATCATTTAGTCATTGGACACTTTCCAAACATGTAAATAGATCATCATGTAATTTACTATAATACCACCAAACATCTATGACTCCTAGAGTTAGAGAAGGTAGAGTAACCAAACATACATGAAAGATTGTGTTTCCTCAAACCTTTTCCTTAGGTGGACATGAACCATGTTTCTTCATGCCAAATAGGGATCAGACAACAACCAAGCACCAAGCAACTTTTGTGAACCAATGAGCTTATTAGGACTACTTACAGAGCACAGGTGAGGAGTTACTACAGGACCATGGCTGACACTGTTGCATCTGCATCACCACAAAGTACCACACTTTTCTGGGCAACCTCATGGAAGCTTCCTCGTAGTGTTCCCGTTCTAGTTACCCTCCTACTTGCTTCCTGTCTAATCTACAATCTCACAAGATCACTTATAAATGGTGGTAGAGAAGGGGGGAACACTAGCTGGGATCTCAGGAGAGAGTCTTATGACCCTCCCATCCTCCATCTAAATAGCTCCATTACCATGGTTATTACTGTATTGTTCTGCTCTAAAGTTCCCATGGCTACTTGGCCAAAACATTCTCTATTCCAAGACGTTATGCCAGAGGTACACCACCATATAACTGGTGAGAAAGTATAATCTAATACAAGTCCATAATGTGAAATTTAATAATGAAAAACAAAAAATAGAATAAACATATAGATGGTACATTAAATTTACATCTTTTTTAAATTTTTTTCTTTATTAACAATAGTTAGATACATTGAATGAATGAATAATGTGTTGGTATCCCCAGTTCCCTGATTTCCCAATTCCCTGTCCCCAAACAGCTGTATATCCTCCTCCGTAGACAAACTGGGTCAGTTCATGGGGTAGGAGGTTATGGATAGCCTAGGAGTCAACCAGGTTCCACCTGCCTTAGTGTGACTTAGTGTGATGTTACTGAGGGGTGCAATGTCTCTGGAAGTTCTCCTCCACATTGGCTCTTACAATCTTTCTGCCCCCTCTTCTGCTCAGTTCCCTGAGTCATGGTGGATGAGTATTAAGGCTGCTTTAATATGGAGGTCTTACTGGCCTCTGTACATCTGCTTAAGGTTGTGTTGAAAACCATTCATGTCTGTCTCAATGGCTCATCCTGGGTTGACTGATTGACTGTGTTTATAGTTCTCTTGCTTATCCCACCACTCTCCATGGTATTCCTTGTAGAACCTCCACCTAGGTCTGGGGTGGCTCATCTCTAGCCAGGATATTGGCCATTGATGTTTGGCTCATTGGCAGGGTTGGAGGATCCACCACTTGCTCAATAGGTTACATTATTTTATGATTTTGAAACAATTTTGGTTTTGCTTTATGTTTAAATAGGAATGAAAGTATATCATAGAATTGGAAAAAATGAATGGTGAGTTTTTTGTGAAGTATACTTTTTATAACTCTTAATATTCCTCTCTGGTATCATATGGAAGCAATTTTACATACAATATTTAAAACTCTTTTAAAATGATATTTTAATCAATCAGATTATCCAATATTAGTCTAAGGAAATGTAAGGTCCAGTTATAGACAAGCTATTCCATTTATTTCATTTATATTTAAACATTTTGTTGAAAATCAAGTAAGTGATATGAGAAATGATTTGTTGGTTGCTACTAAAGAAATAAATAAAAACATGATTTCATCCCAAAAGGTAAATTTCCTCCATGAAAATGTATAGAGGTGAGAAAAATCATCACACATACAATTCTCACCTTATTTTTATGCAATGCATAGTCTCTGGCAATTCCTTCTGAAATTTGACTTTCATTAATTGAGATCAACTAGAACTTCTTTTAATATTATGCCATTAATTAGTGTGTTGCACAAAATACTGTGATAAATAAGTTATTTTACCACTCAGGTAGTAGTTAAATGGAATGGGTTAAACTCAGGCCATGAATTCAAGTTTTTGTTGTTGTTGTTTTGTTTTTTCAAATATCTTTATTGTCAATAATTAGATACATTATTTATTTATTTATTAGTTTTCCTTTTCCTAAAAGGAGATGGTCAGTTATTTGAAAAATACTAAAACATTGCTAGGAATCCACTTCATGAATGTGTTTGCTAAACACCTTTTGTAGAACTGACTACACAAAAATCTCTCTTAAATTTGGTCCATAAATTCATTTAGTGGGTCAGAAGTTTAAAATCCGTAACAAAAAGAGGTAGTGGAAACCTTTAATCCTAACATGTTGTAATTACTAAGAATATACATCCATACTACAAAATTTTGCTCACAGAAGTTACAAACTATAAAAAAATAATAAAAAATATAAAAGAATAGTCTTGTTAATAAAAACAGAGAACTTGCTGATACCCTATTTTGTCTTCTGAGCACAATAATAACAAAAATGAAGTTAAATCCAAATTCACTGTTTACTCTCATGACCAACAATTAAAAAATAAAAAAAAATAATTTGTCATAGTGTACATTTTTCTAGTCATTTATTGAGATGTAATTTTGAAAGATTCAAACTGCCTTAAAAGGGGGCTGTGATAGCAGCTACCAAAGCAATATTCCAGCATGATTTCAAGGATGATTTCAGAGTTAGCCTTCTTGGCCAAAAAGCTTCACAACTTTATTAAAACTTCATCAATGGACTTAGAAGCATCTATTTTCTTGACTTTCTCCAATTTTTATGAAGGTCAATAATAGGTTTTGTTTGTTGAAAATAAGTCTGAATTCTCTTTTCCAAGCTCTCTCTGTTGCCATCCCTCCTCCCACTACTTTTTCCCCTCTTAAGACATCATTCAATACAGGTCTCATTATTATAGTCAAAAATCAAAACGAAAGGGACATCTGCTTTCCCATCCATTGTCTTATTTCAACCCTGACGCCTGTCTTGATTTCTTGGAAGCCCATCAATCAAGAATTTGTTCTTCTGAGCATGGATGACCATTGTTTGATCCATTTCCCTCTTTAGTAAGCTAATAGTTATCTCAACTGGCTCAATCTGTCCAACTTTAATGTATGTCTCAATAAGTTCACCATATTGTGAATCTGGGTTCTTCCTCTCATCATGGAGAAGCAGCCTGTGGGTCAGCAGCGGGAGGCTTGGGCCCAGGACAGCTGCTCAGCATACATGCCTCTCTGACTGAGGGTGGGATGAGCTTGAATTAATTTCTTTAGTATCTTTATTATGAATAAGAATATGCATGGTATGAGCAAATCTTGTGAAGGTATATCCCCATTTCCCTCCTCTCTGACCGCTACTCACCGGGGTCCCTCCTTGGTGCTTATTCTGAATTTCCTAATAACTTCCAAGATATTACTATAATTAAAACATAAAGGGAAAGTTGCTATCCAATATAAATTAAACACTACAACTAAAATCAATGTATAATAATATCTTACATTTTAAATATAACTCTTTCATTTGTATTTACTTTTTCATGCCATATGCATACATGCCATATACATATATATATATATATATATATATGTATATATATATATATATATATATATATATATATATATATATATATATGTAGCTTGTGAGACAATACTATCATTAGTTCTGAAATTAACTGAGTTTCATAATACAAATTTTTCAATTTTTCAATTGGCATATATAGTATATGTGTTTATGTTTGAATTACAAAGTTATTTTTTGAAAAATTGTTTCATCCAAAGATAGATACTTTTTCACAGTATTGAACTTCAGGTTGAAGAAATGATTCTATATCTAAGGAATAACAAGAAAATAGTTTATAAATTTGATATTATATCAAATAATTTAAAGTAAAAAGTCTGTGAGCCTGTCTCTGATATATTTAAAATGTGTACTTTACTAATTTTCTCAATTTCCAAAATTTAGTTAAATTTTCAGTTTGACAAAAATATTTGAAGAGATTATGCAAAATTTCTTATGTAAAACATGTAAACAATAATGACTAAGAAGACTCATGGGACATTGAAAAATTGAAGTAAATTGTAATGTCAATTAGAAATACTATTCTAAATTAAAAATATTTTTCTAGTATGATTATAAAATAAGAATAAATATCTCGAATAAAATGAGATACAAGGGAAACTAAGTACAGGGAATCTTCAATAAGTGTTCTTCCACTGCTAATCAGTCAACACAGGATAAGTCAGTGAGATAGACATCAACAATTTCCAACACAATCTATAGCAGAAGTACAGAGGCCCCTAAGATCTCAATAATAAAGCATTCTTAAAACTCACCTACCATGATTTAGGGAATTAAGTGGAAAAGGGGGAGAAAAGAGTGCAAGAACCATGGTGTAGGAGAATATACAGAGTCATTTTCTCCCTCAGCAACAACACAGAAAAGGGGAGGGGGAAAACTGGCTGCCTCCTGTGCTAACCCCTTACCCAATGGATTGATTCAGTTTGCCCACCAAGGATGATACCCAGTGGATTGGGGGCAGGGAGGAGGGGAATGTTAATATTAACATTATCTTTTGTACTACAATGTATATAATTTGGACAGTAAAGATATCAATTAAAATACATTATTAATATATGTGAAAAATCTCAATAATGACATTTTTCAGAAGTCAAAAAGATAAATTTAAGTTGTAGAATAAAAATATTAAAAACAAAACTTATTGGCGCCTGGAGAGATTGATCAGCACCTAAATGCTCTTCATCCACAAGCATGAGGGCCTGAGGTCAAGCTCAACCTACTACATAAAGCAGCAGATCATATGCTTGTAAATATAGATTCCTTCAGCTATGCAATTAGTGAAAGAAGCCTCTGGCTCAAAACAAGGCCAAGCAGAACAGTGGTGAAGTGGTTCACCCTATATTCTATTCTGGCCTCTGAAACCAGAGACCACTGCAGGAGACAGTATTAGGGCAACAAGGGCACATGCACATGAATGCACCTTACACAGACATAGGATGCACATCACATTACTCACAAACAAACACACACATGCACACACATCACATTACAAACATACACACACATAAACGCACAGAGAAAGGAAAAAAAAACCTTATTTGAATGATGTCATTTTTCAATTTTTATATGTTTAATGAAAACTATTAAAACTTATGATAACTAAACAAATGCCTTAAGGCAAAATGAAAAAAAAATATATAAACTGTGAGTTTAAAATAATGTGTGGAGTAAAAAGTATAGATTATTGGTGTGTGACGAATGTCAGATTTCAGTTTAACATAATCTATAATAACTAATCTATAATAACTACAACATCATTTTATCTAAGCCTCATAGGAAATAAACCAAAGAATATAGAATATATAATATTAATGTGTGGGAATGAAAAGTAAATTGTATATGTCCAGACTCTCTTGTGAGTATTAATTAGCAGGACTATGACTGCAAACTACAAGTGCATTACTAAAAACAAGAGTATAATTATACAGTGGACTTACACATCTACTAATGAAAATATGTCCAATTGGTATAGAATCTGTGCAATCTGAGATAGGTGTACTGCCATGACCAATAGATCTGATTTATACTTGTCATGATTAGGAATCTACTTAAATGTTCATGTGGTGATAAAGGATAAAGAAGAAAAATAATTAGATCTTGCATGCAACAACCTTGACAAAACTGGAGAACATTATGTAAAACAAAATAAGCTTGGTATGGAAAGATACCACAAGATCTCACTTATACAAATGGAATATAAAAGAAATTAAAGGGGGGAAGAAAGGAGGAACCCAAAGGTAGAGAGTGATGTTAGTGAACTGGTAAAAAAAATTCCAGTTAGATAGACTTGGGTCAAAGATAGAGTATCATACTGTAAATAGTTCAAACCATCTGAATTTGAATGTTCTCAGCAACAATAATAACAATAAATTTGATATGAGGATGAATCTTGTATTTAGCCTTGAGAAGAATGCATAGCCCATACATTTCAGTTCAATGCAATAAAAAATGTGCAAAAAAAAAGTCAGATTATAAGAAAGCAAATGAGTTCACAGCCTACACTTTCAGTCAATCCTTGATTAGGAGATGGTAAAGTCTTCAACTCTGTTAGTGTGTCTAGTCTTCCCTTCAAAGCTAGATGTTTGTCACATATATATTGACTGGATTTTTAATCACGTTTACATATACAAACTTTGAATATTGTCTAAAATGTGGATAAAGTGTAATAAATAAATACAGGAAATATCAAACATAATTTAAAACATGTCATCAAGGATGACAGATGGCTTAGTAGTGGATAATCTTGCCTGCAAAGCCTAAAGGCCCAGGTTCTATCCCCCAGTTCCCACATAAACCAGATGCAAAAAGTGGTGGATTCATCTGGAGATGGCAGTGGCTGGAGGCCCTGGCCCTCAACTTCTATATCTATCTTTCTTCTCTCTCTGGTTGCAAATAGGTAAATAAATAATAATATTAAAAATGTCATCATATGATTATGTAAAAGTTAATAGCATATATGATTTTGAGTTGTATGTCTTGAACAAAAGGCCACATGATATTCTCAAGACCAGCCCCAGGGCTACAGTACAATATGAACCTTTCAGGCCATGGTATGTGTACATGTCTCTCCCACTTGCAGACTGGGTGCAGAGCCCTGGGACTGTACATGGGGACTTGCATGCAATCAGGCATAAACACTTTTATCCACTCACATTTTAGGGGCAAGACATCTGAATTTTCAGTATTGATTCTACCTGAATATTCTCTCCGTTTGAAAACAATCTCATATATGTTCTACATAAAACTATATGTGATTGTTGCAGTCTCTGTGGCCAAGGCCAGCTTTTGTGCCAGTGTTAATGACTGAACTTGGGTGACCATAGGCCCTTTCAGGCACTCATGGCTGAGCAGCAAGTGCTCTTATACACTGTGTTACCTCTTCAGTCTGCATTTATCTATTTTTATGTCGTACCTTACATATCTAAAATATTGGAGATCTTTCCCTTTTTATTATCTGTTGGTTAATTAATCTGATCCATATTGTCTGATGCTTTAGAATGGAATATATTGATGTCCAATTTTGAAAAGACTTTTTTTCATTAAATTTCAAGGCAGAAACTAGATAAATGAGGATTTATCTTATACTAGGTGATTTGTCTTAAGTATATTATCTCTCCAATCTGATTTACTTTTTAGATTTTCAGAAAGATAGACCAAACTGGTTTTATGCAAGAAGCATTACTTTACTGGCCAGAATATTCTGCTTTGAAAAATACTGAATGAATAAAGAGTATAGATTTTCTCCACAACACCAAATGTTCACAAGTATCAACAAACAAAGCCCTGTAGTCTTAACAAAATTATCATAGAGTTATTGGAGAACACAAAACCATCTGCAATTAACTTCTTGATGTAAAGAGTAGAATTTGCATAATAGGAAAAGAGAATCCATGGATGGCAGTTAAAACCACAAATCAAATGAAAAGGTCATTGGGGAAAATCATCCTACATGAGTTGAGATATTTCAGAAAATTTACTTAGCAGTACAGATTGACTGCCATTTCTATTTCCAAGCTCTCTCCATTGGAAACATATTATTTTGGTTTTAAATTTTGTCTTCATTTCTATTGCATGAGAAGGCAGCCATGGAAGAAGCCAACTTTAAAGAAGTCCCTTATTTAAATATGCCTAGAGCTGTGAATTAATTATGGCCAAAATAAGTTATTAGAACAATATTCCCACAGATGCATTATTTATAGATATTTTTGGAAAAGTTTGTAACAACAAAATTACTGAAGTGACATTTCCAAAAACATCAACATGAAAATGAGGAGAATTTGAAGAGAAAAAAATTTATTGTGCAGCCTCTTTCTAAGGTAGTCTTCAATAATGTATAGAACAACTACATTTTTTACTTCTAATATATACAGATAATATTCATAGGCCTGATCTAAAGCTTTTTTCAAATTAAGTTTGCATGTATAAATGAAAAAATAGATACACAGTTACTGTTGAATTTATAAGATAACAGAATTATATCCAGACATTGTTATCATGTGCACAATAGATCCAGGAAGAACAAAATATCATTCAAAATTAATATAGACCATGCAAGTTTTAAAAATAAATACTTATCTCTTTCTTGCTGTGATGTGAATATTTTGTATTTTAGCTGTGCCAACATAATGATATTGAATTTTAGGTGATCTGTACCTTGTGAAGATTAAATAAAATAGAAAACAAGTGATCACATTATATTCAGTGATGCGTGTTATTAAATTTCAATATAGCAGCTATCTCGCTTGTTACGTTTTTTAAAAAGAATAACATTATGCTATTGCATAGAAAGGTCTAACAGAAATTAGCTTATGACAAGGTATTGTACAGAAATAATCAAGAAAATAACTCAGAAACAGCAGTACCGACTGCTATAATCATTGGAAGATACACAACATCCAAGAAGTAAAGATGAAATTTCAACACATTTTTTATGTATTCAATTTCAAATGTTAGATGGTCAAGCCAAAAGCTCATGCTGATATTTTATGCATGCTTTGTATATTAAGATACAAAATCCAATCACAGTTCTGCAGGGCCAGGCATTACTCAAGCAGCATTCAGAAATACTGGAGAAGATTTTATTAATACAGCAGGTAGTATCATTTATCTATTTCAGGATTTCATGTGCTTATATTAATATGAGAAAATAGATATATTAAAATACTAAAATCATACTTATTTAATGTTATCAGATTTGGGATTTTGTCAGTTAATGACAATTTTAAGAAAGATGAAAGCATAACATTTTCTTTATTTTCTTGTTTTTACAGTTTTAGAAATATCCATATTAAGGGCTGGAGAGATGGCTCAGCGGTTAAGGCACTTGCCTCCAGTGCCTAAGGCCCTGGGTTCAATAATTCCCCAGGACCCACATAAGCCAGACCCACAAGGTGGTGGCCCTGGTGCTCTCTCTCTCTCTTTCTCTCTCTCTCTCTGTATCTCTGCTTAAAAATGAATAAATAAAATATTTTAAAAAAAGAAATATCCATATTAAATTTATTCTGTTTGATATCACAATTTGGGGAATATGAACTGAAAAATTTTGTATGTTTTTTTCTTTACTTTTTAAAATTCTCTTTTATTAAGTGATATATTTCTTTAGGTTTTATATGTGTTATGAGAGTATGTGATTTGTATTAATATGTCCAATACCTTACTTAACAAGCATTACTGCATTTTGTTACTATAGTCATTGTGTCCCCCAATTTGACAGAAAGTCTGTTTTATGAAGTGATTCTTTATTCTTCCTCATTACCTAGAGGGAAACTGAATGACTTTGTTGTGACCTTAGAAGTCCTTTCTCATCTAAGAAGTGATGGAATTGATTCTTTTTACCATCGATGGGTTTGCTGGCTATTCTTGGCAAAGCAGATGTGAATTCGGCTGTGGTCACTGAGACTGAAGCAGGATTACATTACTTTTAAAAGGAGATTTGGAGGATGAGAGAAAAAAATGTATATTTATCTTTGTGATGGTTAGGTTTTGTTGTCAACTTGGATCTTTTTAATTATCTTGGGTGGGTCTCTGAGGACGTTTGCAGGAAGGCAGCTTGTCAGCAAGGGGCAGGATATAAAGAAGCTCAAAGAAGCTGGAAGTAAACATCCTTTCCTGGGTGGGCATTGCAGGAAGAAAATTCCAGAGACTCAGGAAGCCATTAAGTCTGGGATAGGGTTGCAAGACCCCATCCTAAAGCTATATAAAGGGGAAGAAATTCTCTCCTTGGCCCTCCTGCTCGTTTGCTATTCTCTGTGTGTGGTGTAGGTGATTTTTTTTTCTCTACTTGGATTTGTGAAAGGGGAGCAGCCTCTTTTGCATTCTGGAACTTCCCTGTATCTGTAGCTACAAATAAATCCTTTCTTCCCATAAACTGTGCCTGGTTTGGAGATTCATACCAGTGGTGTGTGGCTGATTGAGACAATCTTGAAGCAAAGTAAATGCATTAGATACCAGAAAAAAGATGGGAAACTCTGTGACCTTGAAGCACATCACTGTACATATACAAATTCCAGTATAACCCAATAATAATTTAGAAAATTAGAACCAGAACATCCAATGGACACACATTAGCTTTTGATTACTATAAACATATCTAACAAATAGACTTTTGATGATGATTCATGCTCCTGCATAGAATTTTGGTAACCATATGGTGAATTTGAATTTAACAAATTACCAAAGAAAAATCACTTAGATTAATAGGTAACATTTTGTAGGAGGTCTATCTCATGTACACTCCTACTAGTAACTATAATTCTAACAGGCAAAATAACTACTTCATTATATATCCCATTTTAACAGCATTTTGGGGTTTTAACATTCTGAAACCATTGTAACACTCACTGTGTTACCAAGTACATCACAAGGGCAAAGATTCTTGAAGTAATTTCCACCCCTGTGTCACCATTTAAGATAATTGTTAGAGATACAATTATTCTAATTGAAATAATTAATCCAAATGACAACTTTTCTAATGATAATTTAAGAAATGCAGACCTATAAATCTTTTAAGATATGTCTATAAGAGAAAGCACTGCAAATGGAAGTTTAATATGCTCTATTTGAAAAGAACTAAACTAAAGTAAAATTCATTCAAATTTAAAGAGACACAGGTGATTTGTTTAATGTCTAATTATGTAGTGTTTCTCTCCTCTTATTCTCCCTGGTACTGATTTACCTTTTAATCTTTGTCTAAATCCAATTTCTTTTCACTCAATTCTCATAGTTAATTTTATAAGAAATACTCTTCAATACAGACAAATAAAAAGACCTTTTGTAGTAAAACTTGATTCCAAAATATGAAAAGTAACTATCAAATATATACATATATAGCATTATAGCCTCTGCCTACTAAAAGTTTACTCTTAATCCACAAATTAGAAAGTCACACCAAGGCAGAATTAAAGAAAAATCCCCTGACCTGCTCCTCTTACCTTAATGTAAGTAACAAGCTTTGCTTGATTATAGATTTCATGCTTTAAGCATTTGGTGTGTACTAGTTATAATAACACACTGGTTTAAAAAGAGTACACAGGACTGAAATTCCCACAACTTCCAGTTGCCTGTACATAATACAGTGCCTATCCATTAACATGATCTTACAATTTTAAAATTATATTTCTTACCACTGCTCTTCAACATAGTGTTTGAAGTTCTAGCCCAAGCAATAAGATAGGAGAAAGGCAAAATGAGATACAAATTGGAAAGGAAGAAGTGAAATTATCCCTTTTTACAGATGACATGATCCTATACTTAACCGACCTGAAAAACAGTATCCATAGAGTCCTGAAGTTGATAAATGCCTTCAGCAAAGAGGCAGGATACAAAATTAACACATAAACTCAGTCGCCTTCCTGTATGCTAATGATATGCATACATAAAATACATCAGAGAGACTGTCCCATTTTCAATGGCCTCAAAAAAAGTCAAATACCTTGCAATATCACTAACCAAGATTGTAAAAGACTTGTATAATGAAAACACTAAAACACTAAAGAAGGAAATAGAGGAGGGTGTGAAAAAAATGGCATGATATCCCATGCTCCTGAATAGGTAAAATTAATACAGTAAAAATGGCAATCCTTCCAAAAGCCATGTACAGATTCAATGCTATGCCAATAAAAATTCCAGCCTCACTCTTTACTGACATAGAAAAATAATTACAAAATTTATTTGGAATGACAAAAGGCTTCAGATAGCCAAATCTAGTATTAGTTAAAAAACAAACATACCACAGTTTCGCTGTCCATTCCTCCATAGATGGGCATTTGGATGAGTACTAAGATATACAGGATCCCTTGCCACAAGGACTAATACAGACAGCCCACGGAGGAGGATATACAACTGATCAGGGATGGGGAGGGGGGGAATTGGGGAATTCGGGATAACAATGCATGGTTTGCCCACTAAATAATGTAACTCATTATGGACAATAAATATATATTAAAAAAAAAAAAAACTTTCTCAGTAGGGATCACCATTAGTGATCTAAAAAACATACTACAAAGCCATAGTAACAAAAACAGCATGGTACTGATAAAAACAAACAGACAGACCAATGGAACAGAATTGAAGACCTGGTTCTTAGTTGGAATAACTGCAGTTACTTGATCTTTGACAAAGGTGCCAACAATATTTGCTCATGTAAAGATAGCATCTTCAATAAATGGTGCTGGACAAATTGGACAAATACTTGTAAAAAATGAAAATAGACCCACTCCTCTCACCATGCACAAAGGTCAACTCCAAATGGATCAGGAACTTAAACACTGAAAATGCTGGAAGAAAAAAGTAGGAAGAACAATCCATGAGATAGGCGTAGGGAAAAAACTTCCTGAACAAACCCACAGTAGCCAGGAAGCACAACAATCATTTAACCAATGGGATCTCATCAAGATTAAAAGCTTCTGTACAGACAAACATACCATACCCAGAGAAAATAGACCACCATCAAAATGGGAGATAATATTTTTTTCCATCTACAACAAAAACAGAGGTCTATTTTCTAGAACTTAAAAGAAATTCAAAAACTAAACAATAAAAAATTAAATAGCTCTCTCCAAAAATGGGGCATTGATCTCAACAGAGATTTCACAGAGGAGGAAGCATAAATGGCCAATTCTTATTTAAAAAATATACTCACTTTAATCATAACCTCCTACTCCATGGACTTATCCAGTATGCAAACATGGAAGATACCCAGTGTATTAGGGACAGGGAGATGGGAAATGGGGATACCAGAATAATATTTGCTCATACAATGTATCTAATTTTGTTTAATATCAATTAAAAATATAAAAATAACATAAATGTTAAAATGGCATCTAAAAATCAAGTACATATATTTGAGTTAATACATCTCCTATATTAGGATTAGTCATTAATCAGTGTACTATTTTGAATAAAATATGTAATATTGTATAACATCATAAAATATTGATTTCTATAATGTTTATATTCATTTTTGGAGTATAACCAAAGGAAAAAAGAGGTCTATAAACTAAACAAGTCTACTGGAATTGCTTACAATTGTTGACATTACTATTTATTTAAATAATTTCATTATTATACTTTT
>PVHP010015531.1:0-37558 GCA_004024765.1 Zapus hudsonius
AGAGAGAGAGAGAGAGAGAGATTGAAAGATAAAAGTAAAGCCTGTGATAAAAAGAAACCTCTCCCACTCTGGCCAGAGAGGGGAGGAGGACATAACCTCACCAAAGCAGAGACTCAGCCAAGCATGGCATGTGGAACGTCAGAGGGAAAAGACTCTGAGCTGCTGAATGAATCCAGGTTCGAATCCCCACAGGAAGTCCCTGCTTACCTGTGCCCGAGGTGTCAGCCAGTCGGCCTGGGCTTAGAGGGGAGACCTGCCCACACCTGGGGGTTTGGGTGACCTGAGATGATAGGTGTGACAAAGATCGATGCATGATCGTAGTGGGTCATCCCTAAATGCCCATCAAAAGCCTGTCTAAGCTAGTCCCTCACAGGGGTCGCTCTAGTCCAGGCTGACCTGGAATTCACTCTGTAGCCTCAGGGTGGCCTCGAACTCTCAGTGATCCTCCTACCTCTGCCTCCCAAGTGCTGGGATTAAAGGTATGCACCACTGTGCCCATTTTTTGTTTTTTCTTTTGTTTTTGTTCTTAATTCATAGAGTGTTTGACTTCCAATTTCCATTCTCTTTAGAACAAGCACAGGTCATTCCTTTATTGACATGCACAAAATACATCACATTTCTGTTCTTCCAATGCTGTAAGTTCATTACCAATTCTCCAGACGCATCAGTTATAAGCATGAAGTATATCATGTAACCTCCAATCTCTAACAGTGGAAGGCTTAAAAACAAGAATGGATGCTGCTAGAATGTTCCCTCTGATGGGACAGCTGAGCATCGGTGTTCCTCCCCCTCAGATGACTTCTTCAGCGTGCTAGAGCAGTGAGGCTTAGTCTCAGAACCAAGTCTCTCCACTGATCACATAATACACACGCTCCGTTGTTTAAGACATTTCTGAGTCTTGGGCAACTGTTCTCTGGTAACTATTTTATGGTTCCTAAAGGCAGCTGCCGTCCAAAGCTGAAGAACTTAAGTCTTCTCAGATAAGCATGTGAAGGGAGGTAAACAAAAAATAAAATTAAAAAAGACAAGGTCTGATAGGGAAGCAACCAGATAAGAAAATCCAAAAAGGACCAGGAATCTAAAGTTATTCCAGCTACACTGCAGGTGATTCTGCCTTTAAGGTAGCATCACGCCACATACTTCTGAGTCCATTCCCGAGACCCTGTGCTGTATTTATCTCTGTTTCGTAGATCCGTGCAATCTATGACACTAGGCTCATCTGAGCTTGGATCACATAGCAGTGAACAAATGGATAAAAGGACTTTAGAAAGAGTTAAAGCAGGGCTGGAGAGATGGCTCAGCAGTTAAGGCACTTGCCTCCAGTGCCTAAGGCCCCCGGTTCAATTCCCCAGGACCCACATAAGCCAGACCCACAAGGTGGTGGCCCTGGTGTGTTCTCTCTCTCTCTCTCTGAATAAATAAAACATATATATATATACATATATATATATATAAGTTTCAAAATTTAAAAAGCAAAAGTTAAAAAAAGGGCTGGAGAGATGGCTCAGCAATTAAGGCACTTGCCTCCCCCGGTTTAGTGCCCCAGGACCCACATGGGTCTTGGCCCTGGTAGGTCACTCTCATTCTCTCTCTCTCTCTCTCTCTCTCTCTCTCTTTCTCTCTCTCTCTCTGCTTGAAAATGAATAAATAAAATATTTTTTTAAAAAAGAAATAGTTAAAGCAGGAGTCCACTATGATCTTAGACCATCAAGACAAATGCTACCATTGCTGTTAATATTTGGATGATAAATTCTGATTTACACAAGGGGTAGTGAATTGTCAAAAAGAATACACCGCCTTCATATGGGCTGTTGTTGTGACCCATAACTGTAGCTCGCTGATGGACTTTGTGCTGGAGGGTCATGGGCTAAATCCCTAGATTCCTTATTAATCCATTTCAGTGCGTTTAACCTGGGTCCTCGCTGTCTCCAGCCAAGACTCTTGATTATCCGGGCTGCGGGGAAGGAGTGTCTCCTACCTGCTCTGCCAGACAGGCGCCTTAGGAGGAAGGCACTGGAAGCTGAAGCTTCGAGGTTGGCCCACGCCCCTCCCCATGCCCCTCCTTCCAGCATTTCTTTATACTGATAGTTTTTTATAAACAGGGGCAGAAGCCAAAAGAGAGAAGAGGATGCCACCCTCCTGCCCTGGTAGAACTAGAACTCAGCATCTCACGGAGTCGCAGCCATAATTCCTCAGTGTCTCCTATTTTCCTGTCTAGGACACATAGGTGGGCCTACCTCTTCTGGGTCAGCCCCCCAGTCCACAAACCAATCAGGTCTCTCCCTTCCACGGGTGCCTGGTGACAAGTTCCACCTAAATGGGTACCTGGGTCATAAAGGAATCTGCCACTGTGTGATGTCTCTTGGCTTCTCTTCTCCCATCTTGGCCTGTGGTCACCTGAATCCCAGTGTGTAAACTCCTCTCTCTCCCAGCTTGTCTGGGGAAGAGGAGGGCTCTTGTTCCTTGCCTGGCTGTTTTCCTGCTTGTGTATTACATGTACTTTGCTTTCAGATGTTTTCTCGCTGTTTCTTATATGTTTCTCCTCTAAGCTCTGGGTCTGCTCTCCCGGCTACTCCTCCTGGCATCTAAATCTCCTGGTCCCTGCCCGGTGCTTCCATGTTCTGCTATAAGTGTGACCTTTGACCTTTGAGTCCTGCACTACTTCTTAATCCTCTCTGGTCTCTTGGGTCAAGGCTGGCGCCCTTCTGCTTTGCTCCCCACGTGGATAAGCGTGTGTTTCTTCTGAATCTTTTGGCCTGGGCTCTCGTGTTTTGCCTTCCACGTGTGTTTGTGGTATTTATAGGCTTTTTGCCCTGGAGATTTCTCTGTGATGGAGGTTCTCTCAGCCAGCTTGGCAAGGAGGAGAATTCTCCTCTGGCCTGAGTCTTTCAGCTAGCTAGATTTTAATTCTCCCTAAATAAACTTCGTAATTCATCATTTCTCTCTAAATAAACTTAATTTACCCTTCTTGGAGTCTGACTTCTCACTTTGTTAAAATGAGCAAGAACCCAAAAACTGGGATCCACAGGCGTGGGGAGATTCCTGTGAACCCCCAAATCCTCTGGCACTGTGTGATGGCCAGCAGAGAGGAAGTTCTAGTTTCATCTCTCCAAGGGCCTACAACTCTTAGGAGGAAAGCAAGTTACCTACTTCATGGCACAAGAATCCCAGACCTTCCCTCCCGCCTGGCCACCTAACTAGACCCGTCTGGACCGACCTTCAGTTATAGCCACTGAGACTTCAAAGCCAGTGAACTTTCCCCTTTCCTGGTTCTCTCGGACTAGGTCTGAGATGTAGAACCCCTATCTATTATGGCAATTTGGCCTTTCTGCACCTGAGCTGGGGGAGACAACCTCCTCGCAGCCATCAGCTGTTGGCTGGCGTGGGAGGTCTCACTTCCCCAGAAGAGTTCAGCAAGCCTGGCTACTGCAGGCTCCTTCCCCACACCTCATGGGGTACAATCTTGTCCCACTCCTTCCCTCAGAGGGCTTAAAAACCCTCCCCACACTTCTCCCCCTCTCCCCCAGCTCCCTCCTCCCCCTCCTACTCCAAGTGTGTGCAATCCCCCCTTTTCTTCCCCTCTCTCCCTCCTCTCTCTGCGGGGCATGCACCCCTTTCTCTCTCCTCTCTCTCCCCACCCCTTACTCTGCCCCCTTTGCTCCTGTCTCAGAGTTCTTTCCCTCCTGCCTCTTTCCTCTTGGCGCCAAGTTCACTGTTCCCTTCCCACTATGAACCACGACTCTATCTCACTGGCATTAAATAAACCCTCCTACCCAAGAAGACTGTCTCTGAGTCCACTGCCAAACCTGACAAAGCCCAAATGTTTACTCAGTGTTTTCTAAAACGAACCACCTAGTTCAACTGAAGTGGGAAGGGGTAACAGGGCAGTTGGGTTTAAGAATCAGAGAAAAGGTCCCTCGGGCTCACCGGCACCCTCTCCTCCCTTTCCCCCTGTCAAGCACCTGTCAGGAGCAGGGGCTTTGGAAGGGATACTGGTGCAAGATTTGGGGGTTCCGGAGGGGTTGCCAAAACTTATGAACCCAAATATTGGATCTTTATTCTATTTTTAACAAAGAATTGATAAAAATGGACTCAAGAAGGATAAATTGTGAATTATTGAGTTTATTTAGAAACCACCAATTGTGGGGTTTATTTAAAGGAAATTGGGGTCTAGGAAAAGCCTGGAACAGAGTCACAAGCACATGGAAAGGAGGAAACACACACTCGTGTGGAAGGCAGGGCATGGTTCATGAGCTTTAGAGAAATAAAGATCTAGGAAGAGGCTGGAGCAGAGCCATGAGCGCGTGGGAGACGAGACCTAGGTAGAAAGATCTAGAAGAAATACCCATTTATGTGGAAGGTACAGCATCCACCCTGAGGCTATCCATGGAAGAAAGTTAAAAATAAGTGGTGGAGGTGAGAGAGAGAGAGAGAGAGAGAGAGAGAGAGAGAGAGAGAGAGAATGCCAGAGAGAAATGGGTAGTGTGATTAGTTTTGTTGTCAACTTGACCCGTTCAGTAATCTTGGGTGGGTCTCTGAGGTTGTTCACAGGAAGGCAGCCTCTCAATAGGGAGCAGGATGTAAGGAAGCTCTGAGGAGCTAGAAATGAACATTCCTTCCTGGGAGGGCAGTACAAGAAGGAAAATTCCAGAGACTCAGGAAGTCAACAAGTCTGGGAAAGGTTGTGAGACCCTGCCTTAAATCTATTTAAAGGGGAAGAAAATCTCTCTTCTCCCAACTCTTTGCTGGTGTGTGTGCGTGTGTGCATGTGTTTGTGTGTGTATGGTGTTGGTAAAGGCTTCTCGCTCCCTGTTTGGACCTGTGAAAGGGGGCCAGCCTCTTTCCCCATTATGGAACTTCCCCTGGATCTGTAACTTCAATAAATCCCTTCCCGCCATAACTGTGCTGGTTTGGAGGTTCATCCCAGAGGCGCGTGGCTGACTACAACAGGTAGTAAAGAGAGTCACACCCATGGTTGCCCTGATTTTAGAGAAACCATACAGGGAGAGGCCCAGAGTTTAGTTTTATGTGGTAGATCTGGAGTGTAAAGGAAAGAGACACGTGGTAGACTCAGAGATAAGGGGAACATCATGTATGCAATTAAAGTGAGAAGTTACCCCAAAGAATAAAGCAGAAACAAGCAGAAAGTTACCCAAGAAACAGTGCTCTCGCTGGCCCCTGCTCCAGGTACCCAGACTTAACATGCATTCAGGCACAGATCACAAGGCAGAGCAAGGAGAGGCAGAAAGAGAAAAAAGCAACATGAACAAGCCTTTATAGTTGATTGAAAATAGATTCTTAGGTCAGATTCAAGTATGTAGGGGGAAGACTCAATTGGTTTGTAGATTTAGAGGGCAGACCTCAAAGGCTACCCAAGTGGGTAGTGAGGGCCAGCCCATCTAGGTAGTGTGCTGTGGGTAGCAGTGGGCACTGCAGCTGTTGTAGATGAATCTAGATTAGACACGAGTTTCATTCCTGCCAAGGTGGAATGGCACCTTTTGGTTCTCTCTAATGGGCTCCTGTTCCTAACTGAAACTGCTTAAAAGAAGCTAGCTTTCTCCTGAGTATCCTTCAGGAAGAGTTAGATGATGGATGGCTTTTTGTGTTTGCTTGTTTGGTTGGTTGGTTGGTTGGTTTTGTTTTCTGGGAGGTAGTTAGCTAGGAACTGGCCAATGGAAAGATGGATACTACTTTGCCCGTGAACCCAGGTCTGATCCAGTAACTCCTCAGCAGGGCTTCCTGCTGCTTCCTCAGCTTAGCACACCTGTGGGCTGGTCCTTCCTGAGTCAACCTCTTGAGCCACTAACCAATCAGGTCTCTCCCCTACACACCTGAGTTTGATGATGAGGCTCATCCTGATTGGACATTGGACTCACATAAATGGACCATACATATGAGCCCTCTTGGCCCCTGACTCTCTTGGCTCCTCTGACCCTCTGGACTGACTCCCTATGTTGAGGGACTCTCTCGGTTTCCTCTCCCCCCATGCAGCCAGGCTGGAAGGGGAGGATTTCTTTCTGTCTGGTTATTTTCCTGTATTGTTTTGGCTGCTTTCCTGTGTGCTTCATATATGATCTCTGTTTAAGCTCTGAGCCCCTTACCCTCTCTTAATCCTCTCTGACCCCCTGTGTGAGGGAGATCTTTTGGCTTAGGCTCTCTGGTTTTGCTTTCTGTGTGTGTGTGTGTGTGTGTGTGTGTGTGTGTGTGTGTGTGTGTGTGTGTGTAATGCATGCACGTGTGTCCCTTCCCCAGAGGCATCTTCCTGGAGATGTGAGGGAGATTCTCTCTGTTTCCCCCACCCCCCTCCTACCCAGACTGAAACTAGGGAGAATTTCTTTTAGTTTGGGCTTACCTGCTAGCCTTTCCTCTGGAGCCTAACTTTCCCTAAAATCAACCGAATCATTCATAATTTACCCTTCTCTGAGTCTGCTTTTATAATTCTTTGATAACTTGGACAAGAACCCAAAGCTGAGGTTCCTGGGCCTGGGGTCTCCTGCATATTTATGGACTCCAATCTCCAACACCAGCAAGCAAGCCCATTTCTCTCTCTTTAGGAAGAACAAGACTGAGGCACTGACAGGACAAGCTGACAAAATTGGCCCTAGAACCCAGCTGTCTTCTCCCTGTTCAGCCACCTCTGTTCCCTCCTCCCCATCACACATACAGAGTTCCTGGCTCCTGTCCTCCCCTCTGTCAGGAAGAGGCGGCCCCTGTGTCCACCCTGGCCTGCCAGATCCACCTCCACTCCAGCCTGCTCCCAGCTGCTACCTGACTGGCCCTAATGGGATTATAGATTCCCAGTGACACAGGAGGGTTAATTCCCTCTGGCTTTAAAGGCTAGGCCAGGCCACAAGAAACAGCATGTGCCCCGATGATCCTGGCAGCCCTAGGTGCTTTCAGCACATTAGAGTTCACCATCACCATCGTGCATCTTCCCTTCTGAGTGGAATGTCACATCGGCCCTGGAGAAGTGATGCTCTGTTTTATGGGTAGGGAAGCTGAGGCAGGATGAAATGAAATTGCAACTAAACTGGAGTAAAGATATTCTAGGGCAGAGGAGGAGATGGTTCCGCAGTTAAAGATGCTTGCCTGTAAAGCCTGCTGGCCTTCTGGCCTGGGTTCAATTCTCCAGAACCCATGTAGAGTCAGATGCACAAAATGGTGCATGCATCTGGAGTTATCTGCATTGGCTATAGGCCCTGGCGTGCCCATTCTCTCTCCTCTCCCTCTCTCTCATTTTCTGTCTCACAAATCAATTAAAATATTTTTATTTGCAGAGAGAGACAGAGAGATAGATGAATGGGCATACCAGGACCACTTACAACTGCAAACAAGTTCCATATGCATGTGCCACTTTGTGCATCTGGCCTAATGTGGGTACTGGAGAATAGAACCTGGGTTGTCAGGCTTTGCAAGCAAGCACCTTTAACTGCTAAGCCATAGCTCCAGCCCCTAAAATTTTTTTAAAGAAAGATATTCTAGAGGTACTTGGTGCCCCCCAGCTATCAGACTATTGAAACAATGGTCCTCAAGGAATTGGAATTTTCCCTAAGAATCTGATGCCAGAGAAGGAAAAGGCTGAATCCTGATGCCAGCCAGAGTTTGTCTCCCAGAAAGATTTCACACAGTGCTGACAACCTATCAGGTCACCTTGCAAGAGAGACTAGAGCCAAGACTATGACTGTGAGTGGTCAGTCAGTAATGGGCTGGACCACACCTGGAGCAGGCCTG
The DNA here is from genome assembly GCA_004024765.1 of Zapus hudsonius. Taxonomy (NCBI): domain Eukaryota; kingdom Metazoa; phylum Chordata; class Mammalia; order Rodentia; family Dipodidae; genus Zapus; species Zapus hudsonius. The sequence continues at coordinate 7,732 of PVHP010015531.1, forward strand.
CCTGGTTATGCCCACCTCCTGCCTTCCAGCTCAACCTAAACCCAATTCAGGACCGCCTTGATCCTCTTCCCTATGTGGCCACACTAAATGTATCTCTTGTCGTTCCTTTTCACTATTACTTGTGATGGTTTGATCCAGGTGTCCCCCACAAACAAATGTGTTCTGAGTGCTCAATCCCCAGTTGACGGCAGTTTGGGTTTTGGAACCTTGTTGGAGCTGTGTTGTTGGGGGCAGGCTTATGGGGCTTATCGCCAGCTTCCCCTTGCCAGTGTTTGGCACACTCTCCTGTTGCTGTTGTCCACCTGATGTTGGCCAGGAGGTGATGTCCACCCTCTGCTCATGCCGTCATTTCCCCTGCCATGATGGAGCTTTCCCTTGAGTCCGTAGCTGAAATAAAGCCATTCCTCCCATCAGCTGCTTTGGGTTGGGTTTGACTATAACATTTGTCTTTTTAATTGGCCTATTGAAGAAAGATGGGGAAGCCTAGGTAACAACATGGTGAGTCCAGCCAGTGGGGATAGGGGTCTTGACTGCAGATCTCCTGAGCCCTGCTATCTTCAAAAATGACAGACTTGGGGGCTGGGGAGATGGCCCAGTGGTTAAAGGTGCTTGTTCCACAGCCTGCTGGTCAAAGTTCAGATCCCCAGCATCTGGATATAAAGTGGTCCATAGGCCTACAATCCCAGCGTGCTTAGCACAAAGGGAGGTAAAATCAAGAGAATCCCAAAGCTCATGAGTCTGGCCTTCCCAGGGTAAACCAATAAGAGAGACCCTGACTCAAACAAGGAGGAAGCAAGAGACCAACACCCCAAGGTCACCTTCTGACCGGCCCCATGTGCATTCTGGCACTTTTGCACCCACACAAACACACCCAATAATAAATAAAAATCACATTCCCCAAGAGCCCAGGATGTTGCCCTGGAGAACCCCCATCCCAGCCCTGCCCACAGTGGGGCCGACAGTCCCCCAGGCTGAAGTCGGGGCTGCTGAATTCAAGTGTACCTTCCCCACAGTGCTGTGCCCTCGGCCCCATCCACCTGAACCCCACTCTGCTGAGGCTCTGGGGGTTGGGACGCCATGACTGGCATCAGCAGCTACAGCCCCCAGAGCAGGAGGCCTGGCACACAGCGATCACGCCTTCTACACCCACCTGTGACTCCTCACCTGCAAAGTAGCATATTCGTGGCACTTACTCCACCAGATTGCGAGAGAGAGAGAGAGAGAGAGAGAGAGAGAGAGAGAGAGAGAGAGAGAGAGAGAGAGAGAGAGAGAGAGAGAGAGAGAGAGAGAGAGCGCACATGGTGCCCGCTGACTGCTTCATGAAGGGTGCTGATTGATACCTGGTACCTCGCTGCTTTGCCTCCACGTCTTTCTGGGGGCAGAACCAACACCAGACTCTTGTCCCCTGCCCCGTGCAAGAGGGGAGCCAGGCTCTGAGTGCCGATCACGTGGCCTGCTCTAATTTCCCAGGTCCTAATCTGCTCCCAGATCCTAATGATGCAGCTGGTAATAGGATTGTGGCTTCTCTCTGGGCAGCCGCACCGGCCATGGCTGTGGGCTTGGGGACAGGCGCTTAGGATTCTGCCCATTGTGAGTGGAGGGGCCTGTGCCCCCAGCCCGGACCCCGCGCCTGCCTGCAGCGCGTGGAATGGTGTGGCCAGTGTGGGCTCTCCATGGCGCTGGGCGCCGTGCTGGCGCGAGGGCGGGCCGTGTGCCGGCGCAATGGGCTGCTCATCCTGTCGGTGCTCTCGGTCATCGTGGGCTGCCTCCTGGGCTTCTTCCTCAGGACCCGGCGGCTCTCGCCACAGGTCAGCCCCTGGGGTCCCTTGGGGTCTCCTGCAGCAGGGCGTGGGGGCCCGTTGCTCCCTGGGCCAGTGTCCTCATCCTATTCGGTCCCCCCTCCAGGGCAGGGGCCAGGTGATAAACACCGGGCAGGACTAGAGTGAGATGCCCACGAAATGGCTGGGGAGGCGATCACAAAGTGGTGGGGGACAAAGATACCTCCCTGCAAAAGCACAGGGCTGAGAACTGGGGTGAGAAGACCGGGGATCGTCAAGGAGTACCTTCTAGAGGCCCCTCATGTGACCAGAGGCCCAGGATGGGCTTCCCAGGGCTGTGGAGGGTTTGGAGGCGACTGGACCAAGCGCTTTGTGCCTGCTGGAATACACTATGGGGGGCAGGGGCTGGAGTGCAGGGGCCGGCAGGCTGAAAGGTGATGGGGCTGTGAGAAGCCATGGGGAGGAAGAGTGGTGTAGTTACATCTGCACCCTGGAGTCTTAGGTGTGGGTAGAGAATGTGGTAGTAGTAGGTGGTCAGACAGAGCCCAAGGGTCAACTTTTGGGAGGGAAGACATGTTTAGATGAAGGAGCTGGATGTGAGAACTGCAGAGACACAGAAACTTTCAGGAGGTGTGGCTGCTGGGAGGTGGGTTGGGGGACAGGAGGCTTAGGGAGCCACCAAGAAGATTCCTTGCCTGGGGAAGGGTCTTTCTGGGGGAAGGGGAGGAAGTGATGATGTTACCTAGAGATTCTTTTGTCCAACAATAAGAAGACATAGTTCGAGATCATGGAGACAGGGGTCATGACTGGCTGGAGAGGATGCCACGGGCCTCGGTGCCACGGGCCACACAGACACTGTAGGGTTTGGAGCCAAGGTGCAGAGAGAGGGGTCAGTGGGAAAGGATCAAGAGTGCGAGCCATTTACCCAGGGCAGTTGGAGGATGGGATACTGAAGAGGGAATGAGGAATTAGATGGGCCCCTCAGAGGGACCCAGGGTGCTGGGATGCTCACTGAACTCACGTGGCAGGACCTTGGTTACACTTGAGCATATTGAAGGGTGAGCTGAGAGGAGCCTGTCAGCAGTGTGGTCAAGGAGACAGCCTGGGAGGGGTCTCCTGGAAGATTTTCCTCTCCCCACAACTCACTGATGCCTCATACAGTGCCTTCTGTGCCTACAACTGGGGCTTTGGGCTTCAGACTCTGTCTTCCATTAAAAGGACAATACCCTTTCCTTGGGACTGAGCAGCCTGTTAGCTTCTAGCTGTGTTCAGGGAGATACAAGGACTCTGGAGACACAGGACTCCGTGATGGCTGGGAAACCTGGCTGCACTCTCGTGATCTATAGAATGAAGGGGGCGGGCGGTCTGTGTCTTCTAGAGCTAATGTGACGAGTAAGCAGGAGATCCACAGTGTCTGACATCCAGTAAGTGCTTACTGGATGTCACTTCACCCTCTCCTCTGTCATGCCTACATATCAGGAAGCACCGCACATTCAGTGCCCGTATCCATGTGAAGGAGCAGTCCTGTGACGCACCTTCCTCTAGGGATCCCAGCAGCTGGCTGGCTGTTCACCTGTTCAGAGACTGTCAGGTGTCTATTTCTCCCACAAGAGTGGGAGCAACTCAGGCGGGGTTTTGAACTGTGTCGGGCATGGACATGACATGGGGTGAAGGAAACCAGCCATGGCACTCGTCATCTGCCCCTGCTCTCTGCTTGTTCTAAGCAGCAAATATCTATTTCCTACTGGAAGATTATTTTTTGAAAACAAATTGGAATGCCTATTACTGCCTTCCCCATCTGTTTGCATGTGCAGATGTGTTCCTGTCTGGATTAACCTGCCAGATAAACCCAAGGAGGGATGAGACAGAGCCTGAGAACAGTCGTTTGGCAGGAATTGGCTTTCTGAGCATCTTCCTCTGAAATCCAGGATTTTTGTTTGATCTCTTTGCCAAGCTCATCTAATTGTGCAAGCTTATGCAACAGGCAAAAATCATAAACACTTTAGAAAACAGGAAAATGTTCTATTTGTGAAAATAAACTCATAAAATTGTGATTTTTACCTTTGCATATGAATAACTCATTTAAAAATATAGACCATTTTTTAGTTAAACCCTAGAGAATTAGAATTGCATCTTGCATCCATTTTCCTGTCCTTCCTGGGAGTCCAATAGGATCTTTCAAAGGCTATAAATCACCAAGTCAAAGAGAACATAAAGAGAAGGACTGAAGGACCGTAACTGCGAGGCAGTGCAGGAAGGGGATGGAGCAAAGCGCAGAAAGCTAACATCTTGCGTCTGCAGGAGGAGATACCAGGCAGTTTTTCTTGTCCAGAAGAGATCTAATTAGGAAGGGCAAGACAGAGGTAAGACTTGAAATTAAAAGCAGGGGGTCCAGCCGGGCGTGGTGGCCCACACCTTTAATTCCAGCCCTCTGGAGGCAGAGGTAGGAGGAACGCTGTGAGTTTGAGGCCAGCCTGAGCTAGAGTGAGGCCCTGTTTTTTGTTTTGTTTTATTTTGTTTTTTTTTGGTTTTTCGAGGTAGGGTCTCGCTCTAGTCCAGGCTGACCTGGAATTCACTATGTAGTCTCAGGGTGGCCTTGAACTCACGGCAATCCTCCTACGTCTGCCTCCAAAGGGCTGGGATTAAAGGCGTGCGCCACCATGCCCAGCTTGAGGCCCTGTTTTTATAAAAGTAATAAAAAAGGCAGGGAGTTTGGCTGCAGTGTCATAATACAAATAGAGCCACAGGGTCCATCCAGGACATGTGTTCAAGGGACCTCTCAGCAGGGCTGAGTCAGGCCCCATTCCCCAGGCAAAGGACCTCTCACTAGAGCGTCACAGAAAACATCATTGATCTCCCCTAGAAAAGAGGTTCCTGTTCCCTCTGCTCTAGCTCCGTTGAGATGCACACAGTTTGGTGGCCTCATACTTAGCTAAGGCAGAAAGTTCTTTTTTTTTTTTTTTTTTTAAGGCAGAAAGTTCTGTCTCCAGAAATCCCAAGAAAGCGGCATCCGATGTGACAGTCAAGAGACTGGACAAAGAGAGAAGAGGGTCTCTGATGATGCGGGATGTCAAAGGAAACTCAAAATAATTTCTAAAAATCTTTGAAAATATGTGAGAAGATAAAGTTACTGTAAAAGAATGGGATGTGGGGGCGGGTGAAGCTCCGTGGGGGACAGTGTGTTTCACTAGCTGCACCTTGAACCACAGAATCAAGCAAAGGAACGAGACCACGGGAGAAGATGCGGAAAAGAAGGTACGATCAGGCGACAAGAAAGAACTTCTGTAAATAAAAGCAGAAGGACCAAGATCAAAATGTCAATAACTGGGAAGGTGTAGGAATGTCCCAGAAATTAAAGCAAAGAGACGAAAACTGAAATAGTAAAGAATGCACAACTATGGGGCTGGAGAGATGGCTCAGTGGTTAAGGAGCTTGCCTGCAAAGCCTGACGACCCAGGTTTGATTCCCCAGAAACCAGATGCACAAAGTGGTACATGCATCTGGAGTTCATTTGCCTTGGCTAGAGGCCCTGGCACACCCTTTCTCTCTCTTGTCTCTTTTTCTCTCTGCGTGTAAAATAAATAAGTACATAAATAAATAATATTTTTTAAAAAGAATGTACAACTATATAATGACAGTTTTAAAGAGAGCTAACATAAAACAATGGAGGAGAGGAAATTTGCAGAGAAAACAAAGTTTCTCAGAAGTACAAAGGAAGCACAGCACAAGGAAGGAAGAGAGGGAGGGGGGGAGGGAGGAGCTACTGTGGCACATCAATCAATCACTATGAAATTACAGAAACACACAGATAAACTGATAAACCTTAAATGGCTCCAAGGGAATAAATGGGGTTTTGAGAAGAAACAGGATATAAGAACGGCTTTGAACATCTTAAGCAACTCTGGAAGCTGAAGAAAAACAACCCTTCAAAGCTGGAAGAGGAAATTATTTTCCACTAAGAGTCTCACATATTGACCAGGAACGAATGCAGCCAGGTGATGGTGCACGCCTTTAATCCCAGCACTCGGGAGGCAGAGGTAGAAGGATCACTGTGAGTTCAAGGCCACCCTGAGACTACATAATGAATTCCAGGTCAGCCTGGGCTAGAGCGAGACCCTACCTCGAAAAACCAAAAACCAAAACAAACAACAAAAGAAATGAATGGATGGATGAGCTTCAGTGTGTAGAAAATGCAGTGGGGCTGGGAAGATGTCTCAGTGGGTAAAGAGCTTGCCACACATAAGCATGAGGACCTGAGTTCAGATTCCCAGCACCCACATAAAATGAGAGACCCTAAACTGGGCGTGATAGCGCACGCCTTTAATCCCAGCACTCGGGAGGCAGAGGTAGGAGGATCGCAGTGAGTTCAAGGTCACCCTGAGACTACATAGTGAATTCCAGGTCAGCCTGGACTAGAGCGAGACCCTACCTCGAAAAACCAAGAAAAAAAAAATGAGAGACCCTGCCTCAAACAAGCGGAATGTAAGGACAACACCAAGGTTGTTCTCTGACCTGTACATGTGTACCCACACTCACACACGTGCACACACACACACACACACACAGAGCACACACACCAAAAAGCAAACAGCTCACAAAAGAAATGGCATTGTAATATTATTTAGAACTATTGATATCAGAGGAAACAATGAAGATAGCTGTTCCTTTGCAAGACCCTAGGTTTAACCTCCAGTGCCACAAAAATATTTAAAAATATATAGACATACTGATGGGGAACTGGGAATAACAACTCATTGTTTGCCCACTGAATAATGTAACTCATTATGGACAATAAATATATATTTAAGAAAAAAATATATAGACATAATGAATATATTTTTGTAAAAATCAGAATTTTTCTGGTGCATTGGAAATGGTAGAATGGAGCTAGGACGCCTGATTCCCCATCCTGTGTGTCACTAGGAGGCAGGTCTCTTCTCCCTCCGAGCTCAGTTTCTTTGTCTATGAAGCGAGTAGGCTGGACAAGATCTTATAGCACCGCAATCCATGGTTTGGGCTTTTCAAAACATCAGACCATTAACAGATCATTATGTTAGGCATTACTTTAAAAAAAAGGCCCAGGCACCAAAATGCAACTTGAATGGTGTCTGCAGTTCTTCCTGCTTCGTCCACAGGCTCTCCCTCCCTCCGATGAGGTGCTGGCAGAAATAAGGCAATGCAGTAAAGCTTTAGAAACAGCATGCTCAGTTATGCTAGACTTCCAGATCAATAGACAAGAATGAGATCAAATGTAACTATGTTTGGGGGTTATCATATCCTTCTAAATCCCATTATTGCTCTGTTGTGCTGTTCTGCTCCTGTGACCTGTCACCAGGAGTCAGCTATCTGAGCAAAGATTTGGGGCCCATGAAGGGGCAGAGGTGGGACCTGCCCAAGGGGTGTGTGGTCTGTTTAGGGGCGAGTCCTCCAGAGGTGGAAACCATGCCTAATCCATTGTTGGTCACCAGGGTGATGCCTGGCCCAGTGAGGGTTGCAGCCCTTCCCTGTCTGCTAGATGGAGCAGAGTTTAGACCACGGATGGCGGGTGATGGTGCCAATGGGTTTCCTGGTCACCTAGGCGTCATGCTAAGTGCTCTTGTGCAGTCCTCAGTTGAGCCTCCCACTGGTTCTATGAAATAGCTATTATCCTCATGTTAGAGGTAAGGGAAACTCAGGGGTTGAGTAACGTGCTTAAGACCACAGAGCTGGCTGTGGGGTGCTGGGCTTGCCAAAATTGGAGTCCAGGTCTGTTTGGCTCAAAACCAGTTCTTTCTCCCTGGCCTCAGCTACTAGACCAGACTGTGCAGACTGAGTGGTGGGTTTTGTTGTTGTTTTGTTCTTTGAGGTAGGGTCTCTCTCTAGCCCTGGCTGACCTGGAACTCACTCTGTAGTCCAGGCTTGCCATACTCCTACCCCAGCCTCCTGAGTGCTGGGATTAAAGGTGTGCACCACTGTGGGTTTTGGATGATGGCAGGTAGGAAGCCTCCCATCTGCTATAACCCCAGCTCTTACTGTGTTTGCAGGAAATTAGTTACTTCCAGTTCCCCGGAGAGCTGTTGATGAGGATGCTGAAGATGCTGATCCTACCTCTGGTAGTGTCCAGGTGAGAGGCAGGTGGGACTGGTGGGGAGGGGCTTCTGCCCCCCAGGCTCCCTGCTGCAGACTTGGGAGTGGGGATAGTGCTTCCAGACATTCACGAACACCCTAGTGGACATCGTTTTGTTCTGGGGGGACTCAGCCTCTCAGGATCTACTAAAATATCACCTCCCTCCGGAAGTCTCCCCTGACCCTCCAACCATGCTGTCATGGCTTCTTTTTAAATCTTTATGTGTCCTGTGTGTGCTTGACTTCCTGTGCGAGCGTGCCACAGCAGGGGACAATGTCAGGTATCAGCCTCGCCTTCCACTTTGTTTGAGGCAGGGTCTTGAATCATCCATCAAGCTTCTGGCTAATTCTCCTGTCTCCACCTCCCATCTCCCCATAGCTGTGTGCTGGGGTTATAGACATGCGCTACTGCATCCATCCCGGGATCTGAACTTAGGTCCTCACGCTTACATGACAATCACTCTACCCACTGGGCCATCTCCCCAGCCCCGTTGCCTCCCCTTTTGGCATCCTTTGAGTCACTCGAAGACTTGATGAATCTGTCAAGGTCTCCAGTGACCTCCACGTTGCTAAGTCCAAAGAGACCCTTCAGTCCCGTTCTGTGTTCCACGTGACCTCTCCGCCACAGCTATCCATCTCTCAGCCTCCTGGAATTCTCTCCTGATGACCCTTCCTACCCTGGGCCTGTGGTGAGGTAGATCATGGTGAGGCATGTGTGGCAGAGCAAAGTAGCTGGGAAGGAAAGAGAAGGAGAAAGGCAATGAGAAGGAGAGAGAGCGTTGTAGTGACTCTCGTTGCTGTGACAAAGAACCTGACAAAAAGCAGTCGATGGGAGGAATGGGTTTATTTCAGCTTACAGACTCCAGGGCGAGCTCCATGATGGTAGGGAAAATGATGGCATGAGCAGAGGCTGGGCATCACCTTTGCCACAGCAGGTGGAAACCAGCAGCAGGAAGCTGTGCCAAACACTGGCAAGGGGAAGCTGGCTAGAACCCCCGTAAGCCCGGCTCCAACAACACAGCTCCAACAAGGTTCCACTACACAAACTGCCATCAGCTGGGGATCAAGCATTTAGAACACATTAAGTTTATGGGGGACACCTGAATCAAACCACTAGAGAGAGAGAGAGAGAGAGAGAGAGAGAGAGAGAGAGAGAGAAGCTGAGTTCTCCAATAACCCTTCAAAAGTACCTAGCATCTGTGACTTGCTTCCTCCTGATCCAACAGTGAATGAGCTCAGAGCCCTCCAAACCCACTCACCTCCCAAAGGTTCCACCTCTGAACACCGGTGCATTGAGCACCAAGCCTTCAACACAGAAGTTTGGAGGCAGATGTAGGAGGAGTGCTGTGAGTTGACTCTCAAACTATGGCTCCCTGGTGGCATTTAAATTGACAATCTGGGCAGATGGATCAGCAGTTAAAGGCACTTGCTTACAAAGCCTGCTGCCATGGGTTTGATTCCCCTGAACCCACATAAAGCCAGACACATGGTACATGTTTCTGAAGTTTGTTTGCAGTGGCAGGAGGCCCTGGTGCATCTATTCTCTCTTTCTCAAGAGAAAGAAAGAAAGAAAGAAAGAAAGAAAGAAAGAAAGAAAGAAAGAAAGGAAGGAAGGAAGGAAGGAAGGAAGGAAGGAAGGAAGGAAGGAAGGAAGGAAGGAAGGAAGGAAGGAAGGAAGGAAGGAAGGAAAGAAAGAAAGAAAAAGAAAGAAAGAAAGGAAAGAAAAGAAAAGAAAGCTCTGTGGACTGGGTCCTAATCTGTGTGCCCTGAGGTGAGACACCATCCCCCAGGCCCCATGTTCCTTTGACAAAGGTCTGTCCAGGCCCTGGCTCTCCCTAGGAGCCCAGAGCATTTTCTCCTGGCTGGCACAGGAATGCTGTGTTAAGAAAAGCCAGTGGGTTCATACATTTCGTTTGTTTATTATACAGCTTGGGCTGGTGCAGAACAACCGTGTCACTGAGAAATGCAAGTGCTTTCACGGTTCCCTCCAAGGGAGAATCAAGCCTCTGTGAGGAGAAAATGAAAGATTTCTTTTTCTGGTTTTCTATGTTCAGTGCTGCAGATCAAACCCAGGGCCTCACAGACGCTAAGCAAACACTTCACTTCTGAGCCACCTCCCAGCCCAGGACCATGGGCTCTGCTGGTGCCACTCAGCAAGTCATCAGAGTTGCTTTGACAAACTCACATGCCAGGCCTTACTTACCCTGGGCCTCTTAGACCACAACCGACCAGGGTCCCAGCCAGGGTGGGGTCTTAAAGCCCCACAAGTCTTCTGATGGTTTTCAAAGAAACTTGATTTTCTTGGGGTTCCCTCTTCCTCCAGCTGGGTAGCTCAAGAGCCCATGGGCATGAAGGGGCTCCCAGTTGCACCCCAGGAGCTACCGCCTTTCTGTAGTAGGCCAGCCGCAGGGCAATGGAGGAGGCTCACTTGCTTACTTAAAGTCCTACTGTCTTTCTTTTTGCTCACAGCTTGTCTCCAGATCGCCAAGCCCTGGACATAGGCCGGGGCCCCTTCACCCCCAAATATGCCACATTCTTTTGTGTCTTTCTCCCTCACCCCATGCATCCGGCCCTCTAGCCCAAAAACCTTTGATTTAGTTTGAAGTCAACCTAGCCTCCCTTTCCCTCCTGTGGGTTCCCTAGAAGGCCTTTCTTGTCAACACAGCTTGTCTGTGGGTGCTCTGGTGTACCCCCAACTAATTTCAAATGACAAGGAGCGGGAGTCAGGACCTCAGTCTCTTTTTGCAGAGGGACTTTGAACTTCTCTTGCAAGGCGGTTCACCTTTCCACCCCTCCGTAGCTCCTCTCTTCCCCGGACTCCAACTGCCTTCTCACTTTCCACCGGCCACTTGAGAGTGGACGGGTCTTCAGAAGGGGTTCCTACCTCCATCTTTGATCTGATGCCTCTGACAAAACTTAGGAGACTCAGTGTCACATAACACTGCCTAAGAACTGATGGTCTGATGGGCAGGACCTGCCACAGCACCTCCAAGGGTCCTTGAGTCGGGCCCCTCACCCAGGGGTGGTACTTGGGTGTGCACCAAGTGGTTGGCCGATTTCTCTGCACTTCCACCTCTCACTGGTCTGTGTCATTTATGCCTTTTTAAGAAAAGTCTGGCCTTCCAGGATCAAGGAGTTTTCCTTTCCCATCGTCTTCCAAGAAGGCCACTTGTCTGCTCAAGTTTTTTCATTCATAACCAGCTGAAAGACTACTGAGAGCTGTCTTTCTCTAAATTCTTGGAGGATACCTTCCTGTTTCTTCCACAAAAACAAATCTGCCTCCTGCTTGCTTTGGTTGGCATTCAGCATAACATCATAAGAATTTCCACCCTGAGCCCTCGCCTTGGGAATCCCATTCTTCTCTTCCACTTGGGCTGCAGCTGAGGGTTCAAAGTCCTTTCCCATTGCTAGATACCGGGGTGCTGCTGACCCGGGACTCTGGAGCACCTCAAGTTCTGTTACTTACAACACTCAGCCTCTGCCACAGAACAGGCACAGGACGTGTGCAAACTTAAAAGGTGGGGCCCGGAAGGTGCGTGCACGCCTGCACAGGCCCACTGTGGCCCCATCGGGGCTGGAGTTCGAGTCTAACCACACCTTGTTTTCACACTTACCCAGACCAGAGCTACACAAAGAGCCAGGGGTGGTTCTTCCAACATCTGGAGCCAGCCCAAGCCTCCAGTTCTCCCCTTGATCTTTAGCCAAACCCTCCTCTCATCATTCAAGGCAAACTGACGCCATGTGCTTGTGGTTCACCGAGGCCCAGCATGGCTGTGCTCATCAGCTCCACCTCACAGCCCAGCAGCCTGTGCGTCTGTGTGGGGAGCCCTGTCTGCCCATTGCGTATGGGATGGACGGGCATGTCTGTGTATGTGTTGTTTTCCTGTCTGTTTCTCGTAAGAATTCTCAAGGGGTTTTTCTTAGACTCAGGAAATCATGTTTGGCCAAAGGCTCTCCAGTCCTCTCCCGTGCTGAGGCACTCGCTCTAGTTTGGCAGACAGCTCCACACACCCACGTTCCGACTCTTGGAGATGGGCCTGGGCCAGGCAGTCTCGGAGTCTGGCTTGGGAGCCAGTGTGCAGGGCAGCCGTTGGGCTCCTCCTGGGGATCGGGACAGGCTGCCGGTGACAGGCAGGCTGGGAGGTGCCTACAGCCCAAGGGCCAAACCTGACCCGGCTGGAGCTTTGGAGAGATCTCAAGTCAGGGCAGACATTCTGAGCGAAGCCCCCTGGGACGTTTAGTGGGAGCCAGGGGGCTGTTCTTGGCCCTCTGGCCTAGTCGGCTGAGGTCTTTGCTCATCAGAAGGGGAAACAAGACCCGGCTGAGGGCCGGGGGAGGGGAGGGCAGACCTTCAGCCTGGTAACTCTGAAGTCTACCCACCCCGTATGCTCATGCTATTGCTGTTTCCATTTAAGCGTCCATTTACTCTCCCACGAGAAAGACAGCTACATGTGAGTTCACCAGGCCTTCATGGCCAGGAATGGTTGCGAAGGAAGGGTGGTTGGACTTGAACTCTGAGGATCTGAGGACTGCAGCTGCACCCCTCCCCTCCCCCCAGCTTCAGCTTTTGACCAACCCGGTCCACGCTTCTCAGTTGCGCTAAGTCCTCCTCTAGGTACCTGAGAGGGCTTCAGGGCCCCTAGGAGAGTCTCTTCCCTAGAGACAGGTTTCTTCCAGGCACTGGGAAGGACTTTCTAACAAGCTTCACCAGCTCACGGGATGGGGGGACTCTTTGTCCTCTGAGGCGAGCGTCTCCTTTGGGTGGGTGCCTGTAGTTGAGTGAACTAGTATCTAGGCTTGCAGCCTAGTAGACATCTCCTGGGGGTGGGGGTGGGGGTGGGGGTGGCAGAGCCATCTGGGAAGTGTGACCAGGCGCTAACGTGGCACTTGCTGTCAGCTGCTGGGCCTGTTGTCTGCTGAGGGAAAGCAGCCAACCAAGATGCTTGGAAGAGCCTAGGGGCCCTCTCGCCCATGGACACCCCGAGATGTTTGTCACCTGTCGGGTAGATGACCTCCAGGACAAATTGGGAGGTCAGCTAAGATTAGAGCCCAAGGGTGTCCCAATGCAGGGGTTCGGCTTGAAGGTTGACCCAGGCACCTGGGACTCACTGTGTGACTTCAGCGTGTCCTTCCAGGACAGGCTGGTTCTGCTGGACGTTACTACTGGCATTGAGACAGGTCCCCACAGCGCACAGTCCACGTGCTCCAGGCTACTTGGTGCCTGTCCTCTCTCCCCAGTGGAACCTGCCATCTAGCCCAGCTGCTGTCTGAAGGTCACGACACCCCTCATCCCTTTCCCAGCCTTGAGCCCCTAGACTTCTACCCCCCAGGCTGAAGGTCCACGAGCCCTTCGGTGGTCCCGTGAACTAGGTCAACATCCCCTTCCCACGACAGCCACTCAACTCCCCTCCCGCCCATCCCAGTGTTCCTGCTCTCTGACTGTCAAAGCCAAGTGCAGCCCAGCACGTGTCTGTGTTCGGTTTCTTCGTGTCAGATTTGGCCCGTGGTCCCTTCCTGCTGGGGCCCCTCATCCAACACATCAGCTGCTCCTCCCAGCCTGCTCTGATTAACAGGCTGCTGTCAGAGGCCTGGGCCATTGAGAAAAGCGACCAGAAGGGGAGGGCTGAAAGCAGAGCCCTGAAGCCTTCCTCTGAGACTTGTCTACTTCCCGTCCCATCACCAACTCCTCATCTGTTCCAGGGAGTTCTAGTGCCAACCACCTGGATGTCACAGACACAGGGCCCCAGGCGTTCCCCTAAGCCTGGCTAAGAGATGAAACCTGGTTTAAATGTCTTGTTCTCAGAGAACCTTCAATGGATGTTATGTTCAGAGTCACCAGAGCTCAGAAGTCATCCCTCATATCAGCAAACCTGCACCTGGCCTATGTCAGGGTTCTGAGGACCTAGAACTAAGCCAGATATCCTGGGAGAATTCCTAAAAGCTCAGAACTCTCTATGCAGCCAGAGTGGCCTTGAGTTCTCAGTCCTCCTGCCTTGGCCTCCTGAGGGCTGGGATTACAGATGTGTGGCACCACACTTGGCTACCAGGCATTATTTTCAGGCAGGCTTGGCTCTCAGGAGGAGTCGTCATCATCCTGTTTCTCCTCCAGTGGAAACAAAGGCTCTGTAACTTGCCCAAGGCTCCTCGTGGCTGTTGAAGCATGCTCCAGGACCTTCCCAGCCTAGCTGAGGGCTCGTGGAGGCTTTGACAAGGGGACATTTGAGGTGAGCAACAGAATAGGCCAGAAAGGGACGAGCAGGAATGTGGGGCAAGGGGACCTAATCCCTTGTCCACTCCTTGATCCTGTGCCAGACTCCGGGGTTTAGTCCTGGGAATCTGGGGTGGGCACACTACAACAATGCCCTGTGACAGACGGGAGCACAGAGCTCAGAGTTCCCTGGGTGGAGGTGATTAAGATAGACATCATCACAGGACACCTCGAGAGGACATGATGTTTAAGCTGACCTTGGACCTGTGCTAGGTGGAGAGGCCAGCAGGAGGAAGACTCTGAAGGCTGTTCCAGAAGCCCAGGGCCACCAGGTGAGGAGAGTGAGGCAGGTGCAGAGGCCCAAGGCAAGTGAAGGAGTTCACACAGTTCCAAGGGCAGAGGGGGGGGTCACTGGAGGACCCCCTGAAGCCCGAGGGCCCTGCCAGGCTCTCTGCAGTGAGGTGCATGGGGGGTGGTGAGTGGGCAAAGCCTATCTCTGCTTGGACAAGTGGCTGAACTTCCCAGAGCTACGTGGTCTAAGATAGGGTCACAGGTCCCACCTGGAGGTTGGTGTGAGGACCAGGGGTGATGGGCTCCCAGCCTTCTCCTCCCTCCAGCAGGAGCTAGGCAGGCACAGCCGTCCTTCTTCAACTCCTGTGACTGGAACAACTGCCAGACAGAAGCAAGCTGGGCCTGGGAAGCTAGCCAGCTCCCTACCACCTCCGCTGTCTCATCTCTAATCACTGCAATCACTTGATACCCAATCTCTGGGCACCAGGTGGGGGCCAGATGGCTGGAGAGGGAGATTTGGCCTCGGGGCTCCCATCTTCCCTGGGGCCCTCGCTGACCTAAGGCACTCAGGAGCACCCAGCTAAGCCTGGCATGGGACTAACAAAGTTGCCTACTGTCTCGACCATAAATCAAAGAGTCGCGAGCCACATTCAAGAGCATCCTTGTGGGGACTTCCCATTCTGTCTGGAAGCCTTGGTCTAGCAGTCCAAGAGCCGGTCATCTAGTCTCTCTCTACCTGCAATGGGAGATGGGAGCTCACCACCACCATATCTGAGGACTGTAGCTGTGGGCAGGTCGTAAACTCGGCTGTGACTGGATCATATTACCATCATGGTCAACCCAAACCAGAATCCCCTCCTCGGTAGTAAACCAGGACTTCACTACCAAGACACACTGTGGGAGAGAGAGGAACTTCTCGGGGCTCTGAGTCTCTTTTAAAAAATATTTATTTATTTGTTTATTTGAGACACGGAGAAAGAATGGGCACACCAGGGCCTTTTGTTACTGTAAACAAATTCAAGATACATGCATCACAAATACATCATCCGTACATACATACGTAACTTAAAAATACTTAAAGAGAAAAGACAGTTTGAGTGAAGGAGTAGATGGTCTTGACTGTCAGGTCAAAGGGGACTCAAAGCGGCCCCACAGGTGCAGAGGAGGGTTTCAGCAGCTGTGTCTGGTAGCACTTGCCCCACGTATGGGGGGGAAGGAAACATTCCTGAGATGTGAGAGGCTAAAAGTAAACCAAGTACATGTGACTTTCACCAAAACAGGCGAAGCCCAAAACCCAGAAGGATTTTTCTAATGAAATGTGCACTGGAAAAGTAATTTACCAGCTTGGCTGTCACCCTTCGGGGAGCCCCTAGAGCCTCCTGGAAAAGTCCTACAGAGACAGGTTTGAGGGATTGCGTGCACGGGGCCCAGATAAGAACCAGGCTTCAGAAAGGACAAAGGCCCCTGGGGAAGAAGGCGCCATCAGGGGGTGGTGCCAACATGGTCACCCAGAAGTGGATGGAGGGAGTGTAAGCTCTAGAGACAACTCAAGGTGGCTGGCCTAGGTCCAGAGGTCCCCTTTGCGCTCATGGACCTTCCTCCCCCCACATTGGACTGGTGGGCAGAGCCTTCTGGAAACAGCAGGCCATGGCAGTGGCCAAGAAGCGGCATGGTGGGTTTGGCGGGAGCGTTAGGCCACATGAAGGATCACGTGTATGTGTGTGCACGTACATGTACGCACACAGTCCAGGAAGGAACGTTATGGGTAGTTTTCTTTGGGTGGTGGGAGAAGGGTCATTTGTATTTTATTTTCCCTGTTTCTCCATGTTTCCTGTCACCTGTAGAGCGAGCATGCCTCGGGTGATAGAAAACACAGCTGTGGGCGCTCCACCTGGCAGCTACTGAAATTGCCATTTGTGAGGAAGTTTTCTGCTTCCAGGCACCTGACGTCATCACCCTCCTTCCACCCTTGACCTTGCACAGCAGTGATACCAGCTGCATTCGCCACTGGTGTTTTCTAGTTGTCACCTAGGAGAAGGGGCCTGCGTGGCCTAGGCTAGCCTTGAATACACTCTATAGCCCCGGCTGACCTTGAACTCTCTGCCATCCTCCTTCCCAAGTACAGGCCTGCACCTGGCCAACAGGCCCAGCTTACAAACAGACACAAAAGGAAACACGTGAAATTCATTTTTCTGTTTCTTTGGTGCTTGTCTGTGTGTATGGTATACATGCCTTTATGGTGTCTACGCATGTTCATATACACGTGGGTGTACGTGGGTGCGTTTGCATGTGGAGGCCAGAGATTGACATCAGGAGTCTTTCTTGATTGCTCTCAACTTTATTTCCTGAAGCAGGGTCTCTCACTTGAACCCAGAGCTCGTCCAGCCAAATGCAGACTAGCAGGGCCCTGATAGAAAAGGCCCTTCCTCATCTTCTTCCTCGCCATACTGATTGGTCCACCTTCTGCAGTGCTCGCTTGCGTTCCATTGTGTCTGTGTCCTGGCCTGTCACCTACCCTACTTGCTGCCAGAGTTGGAACAGGGTCTGACTTTGCTCTGTGGGCACAGGGCCTGGCACAGAGTGGGCGTGCATGAAAGAAGACAGGTTCGGAGTTCACGTACAGTGTTGGGGTGACTCTGGGCAGGTCTTCCCTCGGGACCTGGCTTCCCTATGGCCTGCAGAGGTGGGCCTTGTCCATGAGGCTCTGTTGTGGAGAGATGACCACAGGAATCTCAGAGAGCGATCACAGCAGCCCCATTTCCTCGGTTGACAATCCCATTATGCGCCTTTGGGATTTCTGCCCGAGTCCCACCCTAAGCCCATCACTAACATATGGCATCCTGGCAGAGGAGGAGGACTGAGACTTGGAACAGAGGTTCATTCATTCACTCATTCATTCATTCCAGCAGTCTCTCCTTTACTCAGCCCCTGATGAGGAACCACTCTGTAGGCCTGGCCTGTGCCAGCTTGTTCCCCGGCATCTTCAGACCCTGAGGGTGCCTCATGAAACAGCAAAGGTGGGGACAGATGGAAGCACAGGGACTGTGGGGATGAAACCAGAGGTCAGGAGAAGCCCCCAGGAGGAGGGACAAGTCTGAGGGTGGCTCAGGCCTGGGGGATGACACTTGTTCAGCAGGCCGACCTAGCGTTTGTCATGACAGGAGAGCAAGGCGGATGGGGAGGGATTATCTGCTCATGTTTACATGATTAAAACCAGACAAATACTTCCTTTATCTCAAAGAATGAAAGGGCTTTGGGGAAAAATCCTTTTGGCAGAGAAAATAAAACACAGGCATTTCCTTAATTAATCTCTCCCCCTCCCTACCCCCTGTACTAGCCCCATGGTGAGGGAGGTCTGGGCCCAGACTCTCTCGAGGAGAGATGCCTCCTGAGACCCCACTTGGAGATGGGGGTCCTGGGGTGCCTAGAAGGAACATGATTGGCATGTCAGAAGTCACAAGGCCGGTTGGGATGCTAGCATTCCAGGTCACGGACTCCTACTCACTGCCTGTCCTCACCCCCAGCCCCTCCAGCAAAACTGCTCGCTCTCAGATAGTGCTGAGCACTGGGGACCCAGAGAGAAGTCACCCCTGTCCTTCTCACATGCACGCAATCCAGGGACCAAGTTGGTCAGTTAAACAGACAGTACCAACCAGGGTTATGACAGAAGAGGCTGCGGCTGGGGAGTCCCCAGATGAACTCCTACTGCTGGGGGAGAGGCAGGTAGCGTGAAAAGACTTTGCCTAGGAGGTGACACTGAGCCTGGTCCTGCCTCCTGGGTCCAGGAGCTGGGCAAGTGCAGGACGCTTCTGAGAGGAAAGGAGCCATGCAGAAGGACCAACATGTACCCAGGTCCAGAGGTGCTGAGCTGGGCAAGTGGCTGGTGGTCATAGAGACCACAGAGTGGCAAGAGAGATTAGTAGCATCGGGACGGGATGGCCGAGTGGGGGTACTGGGCACAGCGGGGAGGAGCCAGAGTGAACACACCTGAGTGCCTGGCCGAGGTCTTTTGCTGCCCCACACTGACCTGATCCACTTTGCCCCCCCAGCTTGATGTCTGGCCTTGCCTCCCTGGATGCCAAGACATCCAGCCGCCTGGGCATCCTCACCGTGGCATACTACCTGTGGACCACCTTCCTGGCCGTCATTGTGGGCATCATCATGGTCTCCATCATCCATCCAGGTGGTGCTGCCCAAAAAGAGACAACCGAGCAGAGCGGGAAGCCAGTCATGAGCTCTGCTGATGCCCTGCTGGACCTCATTCGGTAACTCCTCACCTACATCCTCTGGGGAGCCCCAGGCCTGGCATGGGTGCTAAACGTGACCTCCAGAGGGCAGTAGAGGGAGTGGGACTAGGGTCCTGGACCAGAGACAGGTGACAGCAGGGAGCAGGACAAGCTTCTGATCATACAGCAGCCATGATGCCCTGGGCTGCCTGCTGGGCTCCCCAGAGCAAGGCCCCAAGATAGACTAGGGTCCTTAAGCTGGTGAGTGACTGAGTACCCAGTCTGCAAGGTGAGAGGCCAGCAGTACTGAGTCACTCCCCTAATTCACTGGTCCTTTGGCACAGACGAAAAAGCAAGGCTCAAGGGGTAGCTTTCCTAAATTATCCAGCAGGGAGACAGGGAGACTTCACTCTGGCCCCCAGGACAGCCTATTTGCCACCATTGTGGGCCCTCTGCCTAAACCACACCAGCTCTGCTGACCGTACTCTGTGAACCTGAACCCTCCCCCCCAGGATGGTACAACAGATTCAGCCACAGAGTACCAGGGACCCCATCCCAGAGGCTTCCTGAAAGCCTGTCCCCCACCCATGCCAGCTCTGAGCCAGGCCTGCACCTGGAGGTTCAGCCTCCACTCTGCCCTGCTCTAGAGAAGGGGCCATTATCTCAGGATAGAAAGACCATGGCATGGTAGTCTATTCTAAAAGTTACGTTTTCTATTAAAGGCAATAGGACACAAGTTTTATTTATTTTTGTGGTTCTGGGGCTCGAACCCAGAGCCTGGGACATATTGGGCAAAATGCTCTGGTTTTGAGCTACATCTTGGGCCAGAACATAGGTTTGACGTGGAAGAGTGGTAAGACCTGGTGCAGAGGGCTCACGGTGACCAGAGTAGCTGAGGGCCAGAGTGGGGTGGGGCAGGAGGGAAGAGACAGAGTCAGGCCAGTGGGTGACCATGAGATGGGAGGGGCCGGAAGCTGGGAAACAAGGGTGGACAGGCAGGTGATGCTGGCCATGGTGACCGGAGGCTTCTGGTTCAGGCATCCAAATGCACAGCTGGTGGTCACTCTAGAACAGGAAGGTTCTAGAGAAGGTGCAGATCTATTGGAAGAGAATTTAAATCTATGGGAAGGATCTGAGCTGCAGGTGGAGATTTGCAGGTGGAAATTACCAGGATAGAGGTGGCCGGTGGCCCCGAGGGTGGAGGCTCTCTCTCAGGACATGTGACACGTGGGGGTCGGGGTAGACACCACACTGGGAATGGTCTGGTGGGCTCAAGCAGTCTGGCTAAACTTGCTCCATGGACTTCTCCTAAGCCCCCTCATCTTCTAGTCAATTTCAATATAAAAAGTACAGGCCTGTTTAAGATCAGAACTTCAGACTCCTCAGTCTCAAAGAGATCCTATACTCACCCTGTGGGTGTTATTCCTGCCCTCACATAGGAAGCTGCTCCCCTGTCAGTACTGATTTGGGGAGCACAGAGGGGGCAGGTAGAAAGGGCTTCTTTTTTAAATATTTTATTTATTTATTTTCAAGCAGAGAGATACAGAGAGAGAGAGAGAGAGAGAGAGAGAGAGAGAGAGAGAGAGAGAGAGCGCACCAGGGCCACCACCTTGTGGGTCCGGCATATGTGGGTACCAGGGAATTGAACCCGGGACCTTAGACACTGGAGGCAAGTGCCTTAACCGTTGAGCCATCTCTCTAGCCCCAGAAGGGGCTTCTTTTTTAAAAAATATTTTATTTACTTGCAAACAGAGAGATGCATATGAAGAGAGAGACAGAGTGAGTATGCATGCCAGGGCCTCCAGCCACTGCAAATGAACTCCAGATGCATGCAACACTTTGTGCATCTGGCTTACATGGGTACTAAACCCGGGTTCTTAGGCACTGGAGGCAAGCACCTTAACCACTGAGCCATCGCTCCAGCCCTAGAAGGAGCTGCTGCGCGTGCTCCCTGGCCCTGTTTCTGCCTGGTATTTTCGTGGTCCTTTGCGGCCCTCCTAGCACTCACTGGTCTCTCTCTTGTTCTCCTTGGGCTGGACTTCTGGTCAACCCCTCTGTGGGGTAACCCCACCGCTCTGATTGATCCTCTTGGCCAGGGTTCCCTCTGCCTAGGCCATGTCTAGCCCATGGGAAGGGTGCTTATCCTTGCTGGAAGCGCAGACCTTTCCCAGGGTCTCTGGACATGAGTCAGGCACCACCCTTACATTCCTCAAGTCCTAGGGGACACAGCCATGATCTCTGGGTGGTTCTTCTGACTTAAGATTAGGGCAAAACATTCCTCCTTCTCCCATGGGCACAAATGCCCAGCACCCAACCTCTCCACCTCTCATGAAGAAACTCTCACATTTTATATCAGTCAGACATTGCCCTGTAAGAAAGCACCCAAAATCAAGGAACTTAAAATAATAACCAGTAGTTGGAACTCAGCTAGGACACTGAGCCGGCAGGCAAGACCTGGTGGGCTTCTGGGGACAGCTAGCCTAGAATGACTTGCTGAGATGATCCTGCAGGCTTATTCTGGCCCCAGTGCCCCAGAGGACAGACCCACCACAGGGGTAACGGGATTCTGGGAGGAAGTTTGCTTGGACATCATTTCACAATGGAAATAGGGGAGTGAGAGATGGAGCTGAAACATGAAAGTGCTTTTTCAAGCCTGTGTTTTAGGTGAGTCCACAAACTTAATCTTGAGCACAGGGAACCATGGACCAGGCCCAGACTCAGTGCAAAATGGGTGATCAGAGTGTTATAAGAAAAAGGCCACCAGTGCAAACGGTCCATCTTCTCTTATTCTTTGAAGGGTGTGATTGGCAATAGGATGGACGCATACACACATGCACACACATACATACACACAGACACATACACACACACACACACACACACACACACACACACACACACACAACCATGCCTTTCTGTTCCTCTGTGTGGTTCTCAGAAGAGACCCAGAGAGGGCCTCACCTACCCACACATCCTTCTTACCTGGGGACATAGGGACACAGCATCCCACACAATGGCTTTGAATGCCTCTGGACACGAGTCCTCCTAAATTTTGTTTCATCCTGGAAACCTCTTGCGTAAACTCGTGAATGACCACACACAATTATAAACTTGCTTCCATATGTTCTGTCAGCTTTACCTTCAGAATCAGATTCCAGAGAGTAGCTCTTCATCCCCTTTTTCCCAATCCAGGCAGAACCTTCCCCAAAGTGACCAGAGGCCTGGACTGCTTGCTTTATCTTCCCTAGCAATGTGTTCTCAGCAGAGCAGCTCACAAGGCGTCACTCAGATCCTCCATGTTCGCCCACAACCATCCCCCAATCTCAGGCTTTCTTCCTTCAGGATCCTTTTTTCCCTCCACTCCTCACCCAGGGCTGTGACCTCCATTGCCTTCCTCCTTCCCCCTTGCTGCAGCCACAATGTCCCGTGTGTCTGTCCCTGCTGCTCAGTCCCTCACTCTAGTGAAATCTCTGCTCAGGGCCGCTCTCCAGGGAGCCTCCAGTCCACGTCATTCTTTTATTTTCTTTTTGCTTCACTTTCTGCTGGACATTCCTCACCACCCAACCCTGTCACACCCATGGATTTTTGATTTCCTCCCACTGCTCCATTGAGGCCTCTCTTCCTGTACCTGCCTCTATGTAACCCTTGAGAGAGCGCCTGCACAGAGGAGGTGCTCGCTGGATGCACAGAGATGAGGGGCCTTCAGTGCCATCAGGGTCGGAGACCCCTCAGGAGCTGCCATTGTCCAGGAAGGCCTTGAGGAGCCTTGGCGCACTCTGAGGGCTGTGTGGGGCTCCCAGGGCAAGAGCAGGGTCAGCAGCAAAGCGGTGTCCAGGACACCACAGCAGAGGAATTTTTGAGAAGCCTCTGTTAGTTCTGGGATCAGATAGCTGTGAGTCATCATTTCTCACACTCAGTGATTCAAAACAGCCTTTCCTCAGGGTGGAAGGAATGGCTGATTTGTGGGGAGCCCAGCCTTCCCGCCCCAGCTCCCCCTGCTCAAGACTGCTGGTCCCACACATGTGTCAGAGTCAAACGCTCCAGAGTATTGCCTGCTCTGGTGGCTTCTCACATGGCGCAATCAGTCCTTCTGCTGGAGGCTTGCAAAGCCGGTTGCTGGCATCACTGCTGCAGAGGGGCCATGTGGGGACCCAGCCCCTGAGAGCCCTGCCAGTCCCCTCCCCAGGGCTTAGCGTCCCTGGGATCTTGCTGTCCCCATGGTTCCGCACACTAAGGCCTCAGCAGGAAGGAAGCTCCTCAGCCTGGTTCTGGGGTGTCAGAACAGAGCCCAACCCCCAACCCCACGAATGCCAGCGTGGGGGTTGGCTCTGAGGCCTTGGGAAGGGAACACTGGGCCTGGAGCTCAGGAGTAAAGCATGTGCCTAGCATTTGTGAAGCACTGAGTTTGAGCCTCAGCACTGAAAGAAAAAAAAAAAACAGAGAAGAAAGAAATGAAGTTTGGACAGATGGCCTGGAGGGGGGAGTAGACAGGGTATGGCTGGGGGCGTGGGACACCTTGGGAAGCAGTGTGGTCACTTGCCCTGCAGCCCACCTGGGGGAAAGCATTTTGCTAGGAGCTAGGGGAACAGCTCCACGTCCCCGCATCAGAACTGTCCGCCATCTTCAAGGGACGGCTGGGGAAGGTGCATGGAATGGCCATTCTCTGATGCTCTGAGAGTAGAAAATGGGGTCCAGGCATTGAGGGGCCTAGAGCCTCCTCTCCACTGCCCTGGCCCAGAGCAGGTGCCTACCAGCTTTTCATGACTGGATGAGAACCTATATGACCAGGACAGAGAATTGGGACCCCGGGACATCTATGACAAATGACATGCCAGGCAGACATGGGACAGACTACACAGTGGAAATAAGGCCACGTGGCTCACCTCTAGGAAGGCAGAGATCTGTGTTCGTGTCTCAGAGAGGATTCCAGATCACAACAGGCTGTGTCCCTGGCTGACCCGCCAAGATGTGAATTCATTTCCCAAGGCTCCAAGTGGGGGCTCCAGAACACTGACGTCTGCTCCCTGCGTGGCCTCAGACAAGGAACACTAATCGGAGCTGGCCCTTCTTTTTTCCAACCTTATTAAAACACCACAGAGATTAAGTAATGACTTGGCCCTATTTGAGGCTCCCCGTTACCATCTCGGGGGCTGGATGGAGCTCTCAGGAGCTGGGCTTGTAAAGGAAGTCTCCACCTAGCTCCGCTGGGGAACATGGACTGGAAGCTCTCGGGAAGCATCTCAGTAACAGCTCACAAACACCAAATGCAAAGCGAGGCCCAGGCTGAGCACCCGGGGATCTGCAGGCATGGCTGCTGCTGTCTCCAGGCGTAGTCTGCCTGTATTTTATGGAGTTGCCACCAGGAGTACTAAGCTTCCCGTGAAAATTCAAGGATATAAGAAAATGTATATTTTCCCAGTTAATAATCCAAAGTGTGGTTCTTCACTAAAATCTGCCAGGTAATGGCCAGGATGAGTACACATCTCAGTTGGGAATTGCGTCAGTGAGGACAGGCTTCTTCTATAGAAGTGGCAGCTCCTGGTCCCCTGCACCTCGCACCCTGGCCTCTGTCATTCAGCTGTTCTTGGCTCCCATCAGCCTGTGTCGTGGTCCAAGAAGCCTGTCACACTCTCGCTGCTTCATCTGTATTCCAGGAAGGAAGAAGAAAGTCAGGAGTAGACGGTAGGGCATTGGCTGAAGACAGCTCTTTAGCAATGGAATTTAATGACTTCCTCTCACATCTCCATAGCCACCCCATTAAGACTCAAGAGGCTGAGAATCAGGGTTTGAGGGTGTAACCCAGGATCCCATACCCTACAGGGCTTCTGTCAACAACGAAGGACGGAGAATGGACACTGCCATTGCCTGTGCTTTAAACTGTCCTCATGTTAAAGCAAGTCTTAAAGGAATGTGCCCAATAGACAAAAGTTCCAGTTGAGGCCAGGGGTGGTGGCACACGTCTTTAATCCCAGCACTCGGGAGGCAGAGGTAGGAGGAGTGCCCTGAGTTCAAGGCCAGCCTGAGACTACATAGTGAATTCAGGTCAGCCTGGGCTAGAGGGAAAGCTTACCTCAGGGGTACAAAAAAGTTCTACTTGGTTTCTAATGATTTTTCATTTTTAAAATAAAATTTATTCATTTGCAAGCTGGAGTTGGGGAGAGAGGGCCTCTAGCTGCTGTAGACAAGCTCCAGTTGCTGGCACTTCTACATCTGGCTTTACATGGGGACTAGGGAATTGAACCCAGGTCGTTAGGCTTTGCAGGCAAGGGCGTCTCTCCAGCCCACATGGTTTATGATCGTTCAAACGTCTTCAGTTTCTGCTCAGACTGAAGGAGTCCTTCCCTTAAAGTTAACTAGAAAACAGTCTTGTAGGCACTAAGGATGTAGTCCAGGTGGTAGAGTGCTTGCCTAGCTTGTATAAAGCCCTGGGTTCAAGTCCCAATACTGCATAAACCGAGCAGGGTGGTT
This sequence comes from Zapus hudsonius, assembly GCA_004024765.1. Taxonomy (NCBI): domain Eukaryota; kingdom Metazoa; phylum Chordata; class Mammalia; order Rodentia; family Dipodidae; genus Zapus; species Zapus hudsonius. Next base: position 32,808 of record PVHP010015531.1, read on the forward strand.
TACAATTGTCAGCCCAGTATTTGAGAAGTAGAGACAGTATGATCCGGAGTTCAAGATCATCCTCAGTTAAAAAACAAAAAACTTGACCTTGTGGGGGTCGTCAGAGGAACTATTTAAGTACAGCAGGGCAATCCATCCCCAGCCCCGGTCCAGGCTCCCAGAACAGGCGGCCACTGCAATCTAGCATCTGTGTCACACGCCCTGCCACCAACTTCCGGCACCCTGCTTCAAGTTCCCTTGATGTCAGAGGTCCATGCAGGCAGCTGCCATGTCTAGTGGCAGACATTTGCTTATAACTCAAGGGAAAGTCTGCGATCCCAGCTCCTGACCTCTGCTTCTCCTCTCCCTCAACCATGCTGAGACCCCCCCCAGGGAAGAGGTAAATGATGACAGGTCACAGCACCCCCTGGGCATACGGAGCCTCTCAAGAAAGCACACTCATGTCACGTGCACAGCTGCACACGTGTGTGAGCTGAGTCTTCAAAGAGGGGACATTCGCCAGGACAAGTGAGTGGGAGGGCAGGCAGGCTGTTCTGGGAAGTGGGAATTCCTGAACAGAAAACTGTCCTAGAAGGGGATTGTAAGGACAGGGGTCGGAATGCCACCAGGACTCAGCACCAAACAGCTCGCTGCAGGCCACCTGAGGGCGTCCTTCTCCCCAATCTCCCTAGTGTGTGCGCTGTCATTTTAGAGACACTTTGGTTATTCAAAATATCTTGCATGTGTTAAGAAAGCAAACATTTTTTTTTCGAAAGCTTTCTTTGCCATTTTCACCTCTTCTTTTGTGAAGTGACTCATTTCCCTAATGGAGTGTGACTGTTTTGTGGTCCACTTGTTTAAGGGGCAAATGTTTGCAAAGTGCCTACTATGTGCTGAGGCCTCCAGGGATGGAGGAAACAGCAGGGTACAAAATAGAGGTGTCTGCCCTCCAGGGAGCTGAGATTCTGGCAAGAGGAGACAGCCAGTGGGAACTGGAAAAAGAAGGATTTATAAAAGCCCTTTTGAAATTGGAGTGATAACCTTGGTTACTTTAACTCCCCAGTTTGTTATTTGCTTTAGAATTTCATTTGTATTATCTTCTTAGAGAGCTTCTTAACCTTTTTTTTTCCATTTTGGTATAATTTTGGGTTTACAGAGTACTACTAAGAAAAGTGATCCCACACACAGGCTTTTCAGATGTTAGTGACTTATATAGGACTTTTGTCAAAAGTAAGGAATTAAGGGCTGGAGACATAGCTCAGTGGTTAAAGGCACTTGCTTGCAAAGCCTGATGACCCAGGTTCAATTCCCCAGTACCCATGTAAAGCCAGATGCACAAAGTGGTCTGTGTGTTTGGAGTTCATTTGCAGTGGCACTAAGTCCTGGCACACTCATATTCTCATTCTCTCTCTCTCTCTCGATCCTTGAGAATAAATAAGATTATTTTTTAAATGAAGAGGGCTAGAGGGATGGCTCAGCAATTAAAGGTTCTTACTTGCAAAGTCTAATGGCCTGGGTTTGATTCCCCAGGACCCACATAAAGCCGGATGCACAAAGTGGCACATGTGTCTGAAGCTCGTTTGAAGTGGCAGGAGGCCCTGATGTGCTCATAATCTTAGTCTCTCTCTCTCTCTCTCTCTCTCTCTCTCTCTCTCTCTCTCTCTCTCTCTCTCTCATCTCCCTCTCTCTATTGAATGAATAAATAAGATAAAATAATTTTTAAAAAGCACTAAGAAATTCAATTGGTACACTGTTAACCTAAACTACAGACCTCATTTATTTGTCTTTGATCTGTGGAGAAAGAACCTTACGTGATTCAGGCTGGCCTCAAACTCACCATGTAGCCCAAGATGATATTAAACTTCTAATCCTCCCAAATGCTTGGATTAAATGCAAGAGCCAGCCCACCTGGCTTGTTACAGACCTCATTTGGATGCACTAATTCTCTGCTAATATCTTTCTGTTCCAGAATCCAAGCCTGGGTACCACGCTGCAATTGGGAAACTCCTCACTTGAATGAGTAAAATCTAAGATTTGCTCATTCTGTTCTTAGTGAGTCCAAGCTTATGAGTGATAAAATATTATTAACCTACATATCCTTGAGCTTTTATTTTCAGTTAAAACAATTATTACTTGATGGGGTTGGAGATTTGGCTCAAAGGGAAAGCGCTTGCCTGGCAAACACAAGGTCCTGGGTTCTATCCCCAAACCCCCTCACCACCACCTCCAAATTACTTGAAACCATGTAGAATGTACTTTGGTGTAAGGTATTATAAATGCAATGATTTTTCTCAAATGGTTGGTCAGCCAAACGGTACTTATGATGAGTCCTTCAATCTAACTGATGTGTGAAGTAGACCTTGGCCGTGTGTGGTGGTGCACACTCGCACTCCTAGCATTTGGTAGAGGATGAGGCAGGAGGATTGGAAGTCTCAAACCAGCCAGGGACACACGGTGAGATCCTGTCTCAAATCCAAAACAAAACAAACAAAAAAACCAACAAAAATGAAATGCTTAGCTGTGCATGGTTCTGTTTGGGGGGGGGGTCTTGTTATCCTGTGTGTAAATTACAGTGTTGACACTTTGTTATATTTTCATATCTGGTAGGAAAAGATCCCTTCACCTTCAGCTTTATAGTAAAACATCAGTAAGATCCAGTCAGCCATTCCAGATTCATGATTTCATTTTCATGAATTCAGCCAACTGCAGATAGAACACAGTTAGGAAAAAAAAAAGCTAAATACATATAGACTTTCATCCTGTTCTTCCCTAAACTGACACATCCCCATTACACGGGGCTTACAAATTATCTACAGATTAATGTGCAGGAGGCACATAGGTGATACACAGATACTGTGCTCTCTTACACAGGGACTAAGCATCCTCGGATTTGGTAACCTAGGGACACTGGGGCCAATTCTGGGGTTGTCCTGAACCAAGAGATGACTTGGCCAGATACACCAAGTGGATGCATGCATCTGGAGTTCGTTTGCAGCATCTGCTGTGTGCCAGATCCTAAGTGGACCCCCACACATAGGATGGTGAACAAAGCCTTGCCCCCAAAGAGGTCGCCACGTGGAGAGGTAGCTGGGTCTACCAATGGCTAAGGTGGCCCCCACACAGGGGGACCATGGGTCTGTCTGGGAGTCAGACAGGCCCGGATGGAGGAAGGACGCTGAACTATGACTGCTTTGATTAGCAGTTAGTCAGCCAGGGAGACCTCATGGACAAGGTCTGGGGCCAGGAAGCCCAGGGCATGGTTAGGGCATAGGGAGAGGGGGAGGGGCAATGGCATGGAGGGAAAAGGGGTACCAAAGGTCTCCCCTGCCTTGGGCTGTGGAATCCCTCAATTGCTGACTTTCTTTTCAGGAACATGTTCCCAGCCAACCTGGTGGAAGCCACATTCAAACAGGTGAGCAGGGCCTGCATTGGAGGAGTGGGGGAAGGGGCAGGGGGCAAGGCCAGCTGTGCCCTGCCGGACAGTGGCAGGTTGCCTCTCCAGCCTCCTTGTCTCCTGGAGGCAGATGCCAGGGGAGGGCATCTTGGGCAACCTGGATCCTTAGAGCCTCTCGTGGCCCCACCCCTGTCCTGGGTTCCAGTCTCTCATGAAGAAACCTTGTGGGGCACCTTCTCTGCCCTGGGTGTCACACATCATCCTCAGTGTCCTTGCTGTGACGGGACTAGTGCGTTTCCTAGGCCAGAAGTGAGGCTCTGAAAGAGGAGACGGTTGCCCAAGGTGACACTACTTTCAAAAAAAGCAGGTGGGTAAATCCAGGTGGGGCTGGCTGATAAGCCTGTTTTCTCTCTAAAATTAAATCTTGGAACTGGGGAATTCCCTGGCACCCACATAAAGCTCGATACACCCAATGGGTGCATGGGTCTGGGGGTTATTTGCAGCAACAGGGGGGCACTAACTAGTGCATCTATTCTCTCTCTCAAATAAATAAAAATATTTTAAAAACAACTCTTTCCTCACAATGAGAATAGTAGAGAAACATTCACTAGGAAAATATTAAAATGTATCAAGTATGAAGATCATCTCAACTGGATGGGAACAGGTTTTTCTTCTCTGGATAAGTACATTTTAAAAATTAAATTAGAGGCTGGAGAGATGGCTCAGTCCTGAGATCCCCGAATTTGAATCGCCAGATCCCACAGAAATAGCTAGGAATGGGAGTGCTCCAGAAACCCAGGACTTTGGAAAAGAAACCTGGGTGTCACCAGAGCTTGGGGGAGGGGCAGCAAGCTTCCAAATCAGTAAGAAATGCTGGCTCAAAACAAGACCAGGAGCAGGCGTGGTGGCGCACACCTTTAGTCCCAGCACTCGGGAGGGAGACAGAGGTAGGAGGTTTGCAGTGAGTCTGAGGCCAGCCTGAGACTACAGAGTGAATTCCAGGTCAGCCTGGGCTAGAATGAGACCCTACCATAAAAATAAATAAAAAATAAATAAAAACAAGACCAGGCTGAAGCATGATGGAGGGACACTTGACATCCTCCTCTGGGGTGACACATTAGGTGAGCTCACTATGTTGCAGGCTAATGCACGGGGCACAGCAAGGACATGCACACATGCATACGCACACCACACAGACACACACATACACACACCACACCACACAGACACACACGCACAACACATCACACATATATCACACACACATATACACCACACACACACACATCACACACACACCACACACACACACACACAGAGGTAAAAGAAGTTAACTTAGAACCATAGCGTGTGCAGTTTGCATTTTACTCCCCCCCCC
>PVHP010015532.1:0-37337 GCA_004024765.1 Zapus hudsonius
CAAACTCGGACCCTTCTGCTTTGTAGGCAAAAGCCTTAAACACTAAGCCATCTCTCCAGCTCCATCCACCTCCTTTTGAGAAAAGGTCTCTCACTAGCCTGGAGCTTGCCAAGTAGTCTAGACTGGCTGCCACTGAGCCCTGGGTATCTTCCTGTCTCTGCTTCCTCAGCATTGGGATTACAAACACATCGCTTAAACCAGGCCTTTTTGCTCCCTAGCTCTCAGAGCCATTTGTAAAGAAGCCTCAAACCCACATTAAGCCAGCCCACTGTTTCTTGAAGTGCTGTCTCTGACTCCTGAGGTTCAACAAGGGAAGTTTTGGAATGATCCCACAAAGTCGGGATTTTGGTGTGCTAAGGGAAGATTGGATATTGGGGATTCATCTCTATGTTTTAGGAATTGCTGCAACAGGGAGACCCATCTATTACCCAGCAACTACAGATGGGATCCCAGCCCGATTTGCATTCTTTGTGAGGTTGATTAGGTTCAAATAGTAACTACTCATTTTAGAAACCCCAAATTACCTAAAGGAATTTAAAACCACCAATGGTGCTAATTAATTTCAATGTAATTGATGTGTGAAGCCTATGTACCCTATTGATTCAATGTGAATCTACCTCGTGTTTTCAATGCCTACTAAGAGTTAGTGAATAGCATCCAGTTTTTGAAGGGTGTTTTGTTGTTGTTGGTGGTGGTGGTAGCGGTGGTGGTAGCGATATTGTTAGCTTTGTTTCAAACAACTAAATAGTTGTTGGGCAAAATGAATCCAGAACATTGACAAACTGGTCACTTGTCTTAGTTCTCAAACAAGGGATTGTTTCCTTATATAACATCGTGAAGAGAATATCTCTGCTATAGGCAGTGAATGTTGTAAGGCTTTAAATCTCTTTCTGAGATCCAAGCATAAGGCTCAGGATATTATTCAACCCATGTGGAGTGCAAAGTACTGATTGCTTTGATGGTTTTCTCTTTCAAAAGCTAAAACGGGCTGAAAAGAAGAGCAATTCCATGTGACTTGGATGATCTGGATAGAATCACCATATCTAGGTCTCCGATTCCAGAACTCTCCTTTTCACTCTGATTCTGATTCTGCCATAAGAACTCCTGATTTATCAGGTAAACATGATGGCGTTTACCAACCACCTAACTGCAGTCATGTCAGGAGGGTGAAAATGAGACACCTCAGAAGTCTTCCCAAACCATTTGATGTTTGGAGAAAAGACATTAACAACCCATGACTTGGACCCTTCTGCAGCCCTGAGTGTCTTTTTTCTGTGGCCTGCTGGTATGAAATGAGGCGAAGCTTTTCATCCAACTATTTTGAAAACAGATAAGTGAGGAATTTTATGTTGTGAAATAATAATCAAAATGCCAGAGAATAATCTTTCTCTGATTCTGACATTTAGCAAAGTTTTTAATCTTAGACATTATTTCTCATCCATTTACTATTTTTGGACAACTCAATGATTTGTTAACTATCAAAACCTAGGTTTCTTCATTTATAAAACAGGATTTATGTTCTTGCCTTAAAGCACAACTTTTAAGCCCCAGCCCAAATTTCTATTTTTAAAATTGATTTTTTTTTTTTTTTGAGGCTGGGTCCAAATTCTATTTTCCCCATTCATTCCCTGAAGGAGTTACTTTTTTTGAGGGACAGCCTCCTTAGGAATCTTCCTAACCAAGTGACTCCACCAGAATGAACTAACATCAGTATTTATTCACACATTCACGGATTTGGGGTTGTTGCCTTTTCATGTGCTAAGTGGCAGAGATAGGTATAAATGTTAGTATGGCATCATCAGCTCTCTGACATGTCCACATTAAAAAATGAAACAAAATAAAATAACAGGCTCTTAACAGACATAACAAAGTGTGCAGACTAGAAAGACCTCCTGAGAAGAAAAAGAGAAGTTCAAGAAGGTTTAGAGATTTACTTGAGACGTTTTGAAAATTTCACATTAGGGAAAAGGGTGCTGATGTGGTAAAAGAAGTCTACACCAAACCTCACTAATAGGAACAAAAGTTTTCCCAGAGCAAAGACAGCAGGGGAGAGTACACACAGCAATGAAGGGAGGCAATGTTTGAGAACCACTAATGCGTCTTGAGTTATTTCTTTTTCTTTTTTCTTCAGAGGTAGAGTCTCACTCTAGCCCAGGCTGACCTGGAATTCACTATGTAGTCTCAGAGTGGCCTTGAACTCATGGTGATCCTCCTACCTCTGCCTCCTAAGTGCTGGGATTAATGGCGTGTGCCACCATGACCAGCTTTGAGTGATTTCTTTATGAAACACTATTTTCCAAAAGATTTTGTGATGCATAATAAATTCATGTAACATATGCAAAGAAACCACAAATAGGGGGTCACTGTATGATTATATTTTGTAAACATCATGACAGTTTTAAAACATCTGTTTTTAATTTTTTAAATTTATTTTGCAAGCAGGGAGGAGAGAGAGAGAGAGAGAGAGAGAGAGAGAGAGAGAGAGAGAGAGAGAGAGAGAGAGAGAGAGAGAGAGAGAGAGAGAGAGGATGCTACAGGGCCTCTTGCCAGTTCAAACAATCTCCAGATTCACTTGCCTCTTTGTGCATCTGGCTTTCCTTGGGCACCGAGGAATCGAACATGAACCTACAGGTTTTTCAAGCAAGCACCTTTAAACCTGTGAACCATCTCCCAAGACTAAAATCTGTATTTAAAATATATATATATATATATATATATATATATATATATATATTCAAAACGCTATATAATCTAAGCCCAGTTAATTGTGGAAAGATTTAGGTTTTGCTAACGTTTGCAGGCATGTGCTCCTGGGCTCTGGTGACAAAATTCTGTGTTTTCAGTGTTGAGAAATATTAATGTAAGTTTACCCTTCACTGTGCCTGTGCTTAATCAATACCTTATTTCTGCTAACATGTTTCTGCAAGGCCAGCTCTGATACGGAAGGTGATCTATACTCTAAGAAAAGCTGGGCCCCTCTGAAGGCGCTCTGTATTTTATTGTTGTTTGAAAAGTGTATGGGCTTCAGAGAACAGTGGCTGTTCCTCTGGCTGAGGAAGCAGACTGCTAGCCATAATTTGAAATGTGAGGGCATTAGTGTAGATGAGGTTTGAGACATTCCTGGTGTATGTAGAATTCCACAGAAAACTATCATTTCTTTTCCTTTCTTGAGAGCAAATGAAATGCTGTGTGATAAGCATGCTTAATTCTTTTCTTTCCACACTACGATGAGATTTTTACTCATTGGAACCCCTCAATCAAACCCAGTACAGGTCATTGTCAATAAAATGCCCAGTGATTAACACAGTGACTTTCTTAATCCCCTCTTTCTATGTGACTTTAAAACAGACCCATGAATGGGAATGCATATGCATTCTGGAATTGGAGAGATGGTGCCACTTCTCCCCCAGAACCAGCAAACCTGTTTTCCATCGTCATAGTAACACACAGTTCAGACCACATGGACTTAATCCAGAGATGCAATTATTCCCTGGCATGGGTGGCTGGGCACCCCACAGGGCTGGCTGCCACCCCCGTTCCAGCAGCTCTGAATATGCACAGCAGTGGAGGGGGCTTCAGGCCCCAAGTGCCTGCCTGGCATAACATGGACCTGGCCACCAACCCTCCACTGCCTACGTTATCATGATAATCAGAAAGGCTCCTTATAGAGGTAGTTGCCAAGTCTGCCTTGTCCATTTTCCAAAGCTGAGTCACTTTTTGTGAATCCCACAGTCTCCGTTCTGTGCCAATCAGGGACAAAATTCCAAAGCCAAGCCCAGCCACTGTGCAATTTGAGAATGTCGCCAGCCAGCTCAGTGCCCCCACTCAGCCACCTTCACATTTGATCCCCAGAATCCCACCCCTTGACTTCCCAGGCTCCTTTGAAATGCATGTAATTTGAGCACTGAAACTAGAGGGGTAGCTTTTCAAAGAACTGTATCTTGAGGGTGGGCCTCCTCTGCAACTGCAGAGGGTGGCTTGAGGGAATCCCCACCATGGGTACCAACTCTGAAGAGAGTCCAGGTCCAGTTTGGGTGCTGGTACCAGCAACCTTGTCTTTTTACCTGAACGTCAACCTTCATCTCTTCAAGACACAGAGCCCATAGGTTCCCAAAACTGACTGCATGAAATATCACCCTGAAAAGTTTAATAAGATTCTGACCTGTGACCCCATCACATCCCAAAAGAGCAGGGTGGGAGGAGAGGTGTGTATTTGGACACAGAACCTCTGGGTAATTTGTGACTCTTCCAATCTGGGAACTATTACATGCATGTCTTTTCTTCCCTCTCATCACTAGCTTTTCTTATCGAATTGCTCATTTTATTCACTTTATTGTAGTTGTTTTTATTTATCAAGGTTTTATTATAGATTTTGAGCTAGCATAGAAGTGATTGGCTTCATTGTGAATACATATATGTATGTATATATGGTATTTCTTATTTCCTCCACCACTGCAGCCCCTTCCTTCCACATACATCATCCTTTCTTCTTCCCTGCCTCTCTTCAGACCTCTCCCCCATCATAGTTACCTTTCTTCTTTCATGCATTGCCTTATGTTTCATTTTTGTTTCTCCTGCTATCTCTCAAACTCCTCTGTTCTTTGGAGACCTCCTGAGTTCCCCCTCCTTTGCTTTCTTCTCTCTCCTCTTCCCTCTTTTCCTCCCTCAGTGAATCCATGCATATTCTTCAACACCACCGAGACCAACAGGATCACATAGGTCCTGGCATTTGCCAGTTTCTTCCTGTCATATTCAAGAGACCACCAGGGGTCTCAGCAGAAAGAAGACCATGATCCAACTCCCCAACTCTTTGCTCATTTCATAGGATTCACCTTTTCCAAGAAGTAACATAAGTCAGATGACTCTCAGCAAACATCAGATACTCCACCTTTCATAGTGCTTAACAGTCTCCTTATTATATGGTCTTTGTAATTAAAGATCACCCTCCAGTTAAAGGGAAAGAAAAGCATGTAAAAATAGGACATGCATCAAAGGAAAAATTTCAAATAACCTCTCTGAGTTAGGTTCCTCTCCCATTATTTAGGCTGGTGTGTTACACAAAGATAGTCTTTGTAGCCTGAATGCAGGAATCATTGCAGAGGTACTCCTTCCAGAGATTCAATTAAAGCCAGATGACATTCAAACACAGATACTGAGAGAACCTCTCTCCTAAGGCGGGTCATCGGCTTTGCTTTTAAGGAGCCACAAGCAAACCCTCACAGGCTGCTCATGGCAGCTGAGGCTTTTTCACATCTTTCAGAGTCTCAGCTAATGTCTGGGGAGTTCACAAGGACCTCACCTCCTCAGCCTTCACACGGATTTGATGGTAATAGATGCGGTCCAGACCTCTTGATGGTTGGGATTAAACCCCAATGTAAAATATTACCTAATGTAAAGGTTTCATACATAACCTATCAGCCATCCAATCAGCCATTGTTGATTTAAATTAAAAAGGTAGGTATGGGCAGGGGGTCTGGACCAGAGAGATAAACCATTCAGTAAAATGCTGACCAGAGTTTGATCCCCGTCACCCACTTCATAAAGGAAGCTGGACATGGTGGTGTGTATCTGTAATCTCAGCACTGGGAAAGTGAAAACCAGTGGATTATTTACTCACAGCCAATCTAGTCTAATTGGTAAGCTCCCGGCCAATGAGAGAACCCTGCCTCAAAACAAGGAAGATTGTGCTTAAAGGAACCAAGTTTGCCCTCTATCTTCCTGCACAAACCCACAAAGACATGTATAAACACACTTGCATGTATATACACACATGGGAAAAAAAAGGAAAGAAGGAAAGAAGGAAGGAAGAAAAAAAGAGGGCTGGAGATATTGCTCAGCAGTTAAGGCACTTACCTGCAAAGCCTAATGACATGGGTTAAATTTCCCAGTACCAACATAAACCAGATGAACAAAGGGGCACATGCAGCTGCAGTTTATAGCTAGAGGCCATGGCATACTCTCTCTCTCTCTCTCTCTCTCTCTCTCTCTCTCTCTGCTTGTAAAAAAAAATATAAAAAAGAAGAAGGAAGGAAGGAAGGGAGAGAGGGAAGGAGAGATTGCTTAGTGGTTAAGGTGCTTGTCTGCATTACCCAATAATCCATAAAGGATTTCCCAGTAACCATGTAAAGCCAGATGCACCAAATGGCACATGTATCTAGAGTTCATTTGCAGTGGCTAGAGGCTCTGGCATGTCCATTCTCTCTCTCTCTCTCTCTCTCTCTCTCTCTCTCTCTCTCTCTCTCTTTCTCTCTCTCCCTCTGTTTCTGCTTGCAAATGAATAAACATAATACTTGGAGAAGAAAGAGAAAGAGAGAGAGAGAGAGAGAGAGAGAGAGAGAGAGAGAGAGAGAGAGAGAGGAAGAAAGGAAGAGTTATATGTCCAAAGGTTTGGGTCACATAAGAGTACTGAGAAACAAAATACATTAATGAAGATAGAAAGGATGGATTTACATGAAAAGATTCACTTAAATTTTTGTTAAGTCTTTTTGTCAATGTGTTTTCCCAGAATGCTTGGGGTAAACTCATTTGTCAGCCTGACCTTGGCGCTCCAGCCCACCTGGGTCTTGCCCATCTTCTTCCTCACATCTTTTCACTAACATCCCAGTAGCTTCTGGCTGTGACCTATTGTTGACATATCCTTCCCTTCCTCTGCACAGCCCCCTGTCACTCATGTTTCGGGGAGAGAATGCTGCCTCTGACCATTCATCCCACAGAGGGGAAGGTCATGAACATACCATACTGCCTGTCTCAATCTCTGCCACCTCACATGTTGCCCCTTGGCTAAGATTTCCTGTCTGAGCTTTTCTGTCCAATCATGAGAAACAAGCTTTATGAGAACCAGGCTTCTCATCCTTCCATCCTACCTGGAAGACTGTAAGCATTGAATACTTATTGAATGACTAAATGAGGGAAAAGCTGTCTGTCACTTGCCAAATGAGGTTTTAGAACAGCAAGCACTAGTGATTCAAGGGGAGGTGGTTGGAAGTCACCCTAGACTGAGGGGACAAAAGCTGATTAGAAAGGGGTCTTGTAATCCTTACAGCCACAGAAAGATTAATGGTAGTTTTCAGAGAAGGAAGCATTTGTCAGTGAAATGACCTCATCCTTTTTTTGGCCTTTCCCAGTGACTTTCGTGCAGATGAGTCCCTTAACCTCAGTTTCTACTTCTTGTCCTGGAGGTTGTTAGTGTTACCTTCTCAGCCATGTTATATCATCTCTACTGACCAGGGAGTTTTGGAAAAAATCAGTTACTGTAACAAAAACAACACCAGAGAAATCCAGTTTAAATAACTGTTTCTCTACCATATGAGAGGGTGTAAACTATTTTTCCCTTCACTGGCAAAGGAGATGGTTATGGCTGATTAATCAGGCCATTGGATACAGTTGTGCTGCATTCAGTAGAAGCAATGATGAGAATTTAGCTTGAATATTCATGTTATAAATGCTACGCGAGTTTGGAATGCTTATAGATTCACAGAATTGGAGAACCAAAAAGGACCTTAGAGACCATTTCGACACTGCGGTCCGTTCTGTGTAGCATTTAAATTTTCAGTTTTAAAATGCTCAAAGTTACACTGTGATTGGCTTAGGGTCCCACTGCTAGCTGGTGGACAACCTGAGACTATCCATCTCTCTCCTCCATTTCCCAATACAGTACTCTTTCTTTGGAGTCTAAGTGAGTTTCATGTATTTTGTTCGATATTTAAGCAGAAAGAGAATCTGAAAGCAATGACTAGGCAAGTGCATGGATGAAATGCCATCACCATTTTCAAAGTCACAGTGGTTTAAGTGAGAAATACCCGTTGAAGGAATGTTCTGGCATTAGAAATGGTTGAAAGCAATATTCCTCATCATGGGAAGAGCACATGGGGTATGACGTAGGCAGAAAGCACACTGTCAATGAACTCCCCCAAATATCATCCACCACATCCAAACACTGCCATTCTGAACTAATGGCACACGATGGCCATTGGTTGCCTTTAACTGGAGATTTTAACTGGAGATTTGCTATTTTGACTAGTGAATTTTCTTTCTTCCTGCAAATAGTGTCAAATGTCATTCTTCCCCTCCTCCAGCAGATGGCAACTCTACTCTTCTTGTCATTTTATCTTTCTACACTGAAGACTTTTGTCCACCCCCACCCCAGCCTCCCCTTTCGCTGCTCAGTCACCACCTTTAGCATCTGAGTCTACAGGCCAAGCTAAATGTGACCAGAAAAAAACAAAATCACAAAATAGCCAATTTAAGGAGGGGGGAAGAGGGAGGAAAAAAGTAGATAAAGTTAGAGGTTCTAAAATAAGATGCCTACTAAAACTTTCCATTTAAGGAAACAAAAAAAAAAAATAGCTTTTTTCAAAAGAAAAAAAGAGAGAAACGTCAATTTCTACAGGTTTAGCTTTATAGTGGGATAGATTTGGTCAGATTCTTTTGACTTATTGGTAGAAAAAGTCATGAATATTTCCAAAAATAACAACCAAAAGTGAGGCTGTGTGGGATTTTCCATGGCTCGTTTTTTGGGTCATCTAGTCTCTCTTCTTCCACCACTCCCTCCTGATTAGGATGTGTTCCTATAATCAAAGTGACTACATCGGCCCTCTTATTCCCTTGTTTTGGAGAAATCGTGTTTCTCTCTCTATGTGTGTTCATAAGCCAATGTGGAGGAAGACCTTCGTTTCCATGCTTCCAGTTTTCACCTTCATCCCTGCCGTTCCTCTTCTTTGTGGGTCGGGACAAGTCTTTCAAGTTAATCCACTTGTGCCAGGGAGATACCTCAGTCAGTAAGGTCATTGCATCACAGGCATGAGGACTGGAGTTAGTTTGATCCCCAGGACCCATGTAAAAAGTACCAGACATGGTGACACAGATCTGTAATCCCAATGTTGGAGAAGCAGAGATGACAAGCTCATTAGGTTTGCCAACCAGCCGGTCTACTTACTTGGCAAGTTCCAAGCCAATAAAACATCCTGTTAAAAAAAAATAAAATAAAATAAGAGGTGCTGGAGAGATGGCTCAGTGCTTAAGGTGCTTGCCTGCAATGTCTAACGACCTGGGTTCAATTCCCCAGTACCAATGTAAAGCCAGATGCATAAAGTGGAGTTCGTTTGCATTGGCTGGATGCCCTGGTGTGCCCATTCTCTCTCTCTCTCTCTCTCTCTCTCTCTCTCTCTCTCTCTCTCTCTCTCTCTCTCTCTCCTTGGAAGTAAATACAAGAACAAATAAGAAAGGAAGAAAGAAAAGAGAACAAAGGGACAATGTTCCTGAGGATGCCATCTGAGGTTATCTTCTGCTTCATGTGCACATATGTGCACACACACACAAGCACACACATGAACACAAACCAGCACACACACATTAAAAAGCACACGCTGCCATCAGAGCACAAGTCTGAGGACAACTGTAAGATGTCAACAAGAAAGAACAGCTGTGACTCTCTTTTTCAAACCAGAGGCAAATGACCAGAGGCAGGTTCAGGCAGAGCATGAACCATGTCCTCATCTCAGGGTCCTCAGGACATTGATATCAGGGTCAATTTCAGTCTACAAATGAGCTTCTTAAAAGTAGAAGAAGGTTGGTTTGTTACACAGAAAGAGAGAAAAATACTCAAATCTGAAGCAAGACAAATCACAACAAGAACATAATTTGGGAGAAAAACGAAGTGGGGATTTTAGCTTGAGTCAGTGTGCTTCTATTGGTTATTACTGTCTTCCTCTGAGAATACGAACTGATTCCACACACATAGTATTTGGAAAAAAATATGACTTGTGGAAAGTCATATGTGTTATCGTTCCATGACAACCACTAATGAAGACAGGCCACCTTTCTTCAAACCAACAAATAATTTCCACTCATAGTAGAAGTATAAACACAGCCAGGATGAATCACCAATTGCCCTTCCTGCTGTATCTTCATCATCCCTGCTTCTACTTGACCTGTTACACCTGTTCAACTTGGCAAAAAACACTCTTCCATTTACTCTGCAAAGACAACCTCAGTCCCAGAAGCCCCTCCTCTCCTTTTGTTTTTCTTTCTGTATGAAATGCTCCCCTTCTTGGTCCCTCTGCTGGTGGCTCTACATTGGAAGGCTGTGGCAACTTTAGGAGGTGGGGCCTCACTGGAAGAAATGGCTCACTGGAATTTTGCATTAGGTTGGTTCTGGGATCCTTACGTCCTGTCTGCTCTCTGTTTCTGGAATGTCTTATGCTTCTGTCACCAGGCCTTCCCCTCCTTGGCTTTCTAAAAATGAAAGCCAGAATAAAGTCTTCATCAGTTGAGTTACTTCTTGTCAGGAATATGATCACAGCAATGGGAAAAGTGATTAATAAAACATACATGCACACGCATGCACACGCACACACACACACACACACACACACTCACTTATGGTCTTATTCTTCTTACTTGAGTCCAAAGAGGGAACAAAAATGATCGTGAATCTTAAATATCAAATCAAGATCTATTTGTTTAGTGTGTGTGTGAGGCTGTGGGTATGGTCAGAGAACAAAATCTTTAGGGTGGTCATGGCCTTCCACGTAATTTTTAAGTAGGGTTTCTAATTCACTGCTCTACACTCCTCAGGAGCTTCCTAAAAATTCTCTTGTCTCTTTCTCTCTCCTCACTGGGATTATAGGAACCCATCACAACTTCTGGCCTGTGGTTCTCAGAACTGTGCAGAAAATTTTATCCATCAGGCCAACTCCTCAGTCCTGAATCTGGATCTTCTAACCTCAAAGTTATCATTATTATTTTTTTAATTCCCCTATTGCATCTCCCTGTTTCTTTCTTTCTTTTTTAACTTTCATAAATCAAAACTAATTTATAATAAGTTATGCTCAGCAATCGTTCGCTCACAAGCAAGCAGATCAAGATGCAGTTTAACCCCGGGTGTGTCTTATGCGACAAATTCCTGCTTCAAGTAATGAAAATGTTTTTGCATTCTGTGTTCTGCTATGAGTGGACCATTAAGCCCTTCAGAAGCTGTCTTCCTGTGTCTCCACAGGTCCAGGGGTCTATTGCCACCATGTGGCTTGATGCTCATTATTGCATTTAGTACTATAGCAACGCTCTACCACTGTCTTTATTAAAACTTGCTCCAGGCTAGCATTTTCCCTGGGGTCAGTAATGAGTTTAGAGGAATGGATGTGGAAATGAGATTTGTTCTCACCAGTGGAGTGAATTATGTCTTGTTGGGGCCCCCAGGCTAATATTTCAAATTTGCCACAAGGTACTTCATCAAAAATTCTATTTTAGTTCCAAAAGAACTATGCATGCCTCTTAACAAATCCAGAGCATGCCTTTAAACTGTGAGGTCCACCCCCTACCCCAGTCCCCTGGCTCCAACCACTGAAGGCTTTCAGAATTAGCAGTTTGTGAAAGTGGCCCTTCTTCAGGGCCAGGAGACCAACCGAGTCTGTGACAACTGAGGTGAGCTGAATGCAGACAGACACCACTGCATCATCACAGCGTCCAGCCAGCAGGGCTAAGCCAGGCACACTCCTGTGAGCAGGTTCAATGTTGGCTGTCTTTTCAATGCCCATGCCTCACTTTGGTTGCCAGGGCTTCTTTTGAAAGCATTTGAGGCTGAATGGATTTAAATACTCTGCAATTGTGTCTGGAATGTTTGACAACTACTTCACAGCAGGGCAACATTCCAGAGAAATCAGTTGTGCAAAGGTGGGTCCCTTGGGAACCAGGGCTGTCTATCAAAGTGCTTCTTTTCCAATAGCAGAAAGATTGCTGGATGGGAACACGGCCGCTGGTTGTCCTTAGAGGTGTTCTGTGTGGTGAGAAGAAGAGATGGCTTCTATCTATATGATACCCAGGCCACTCTGCACTCTCCTTATCTCTGCAGCCTCTCAGATAAGGCATTGTCTTCCTCTCCATCTTTGTGGTACCCGAATCTGACAGGGAACTAGGAAAATGAATCAGTGAGTAAAATACTCGACTTCCACCATGAGAACCTGAGTCCCAGCTCCAGAACACAAACCCATACAAAAAAGCTGGGCATTGTGGTGTGTCCTTGTAATCTTAACACCGGGGAGACAGAAAGGAGGACTCCCGGGGTTTGCTGATCAAGCAGTCTAGTCTACTTGGAAAGCCGATGAGAGACCCTGTTTATAAACAACAACAAATAAAATGTGGACAGTGCCTGAGAAAAATGATGCCTGAGGTTGACCTGTGATGGGCGAGCTGCAGTTAATTCCAATGTACCTTAAAAGTACCTCAATTCTTGTCTATAAAATTAAAGAATTAAAATTATAGACCACCAGAGGATAAGGTACAATGGGAGACTTTATTTAGAAGGAAATGAGAAGCTACAGAGATCTTCAGCCACCAGTGTGAAGAGGCCAAGTGAGGGAGGTTTTATCTACATAAAATCTGTACTGGTAAACCAAACAAGAAAAAGAAGGAAAGATATCCGAGGGCCTCCATCATGAGGAAAAAGGTTCATGTGGAAAAGAACCCTGAGCCCCCTCCCTTACCATATAGTCATAGCTGTGGTGGGTGGGGAGGCCTTACCTAAAACTGGAGCCTTGGGTTCAGATGTCTCTCTTTTGGTCTGCCATGAGGAAGAGAGAGAAAGGGACTTCCTGTTTCAGTTGACTTATCTAGCTTGGAAAGATAAGTCAGAGAGACAGCTGGTTGTTCTATCTTTGACCAATCAGTTTCAGGACTTAGGTTGAACTCTAGTTAGAGACTCCTTCCCCTCAAGGGGAGAGGATCAGGCATGAGATGAGTCGA
This sequence comes from Zapus hudsonius, assembly GCA_004024765.1. Lineage (NCBI taxonomy): Eukaryota > Metazoa > Chordata > Mammalia > Rodentia > Dipodidae > Zapus > Zapus hudsonius. Next base: position 12,739 of record PVHP010015532.1, read on the forward strand.
GCCTGTCTGAAAGTCCAAGTTAACCTGTCACAATCCGTTGGCCTCTGTGTGCAAGCACACACAACCAAATTCACACACTCCAAAGCCAAACCAAACACAACTCAAAGGATCGTGGCATTCTTACCTCTTGACAGACTGGTTTGGTTTAACAACTGAGCGAAGATCTCCACTTTTCCTCCTCAGCCCTCGTTATATTCAAAGCATTAAAAATGCTCCCCTCCAAAATCCTTTCAGTCATTGCTACAAGTTATACCTAGACTGCATTTACAAAATAGAAACAACAACGACAAATCCTACAATGATGAAATGGCTCCTTCAAGCCTATTCCAGTCCTGCTTCAATGCTAAGTTTCCTCCATTTCTTAAACTGTGCATTTAGACAGATGCTATTCTTAAAAAAAAAAAAAAAACACATAATTTGTCTATTTGCATGAGTGTGTGCATGTGCCTGTGTTTGTGTGTATGGATGTGCCAGTGCCTCTTGGTACTATAAGAGAATGCCAGACACTTGTGCCACAGATTAGTCAAGCAGCTTGGGAATTGAACCCAAGCTAGCAAACTTCGCTTGCAAATACCTTTAACTGCCAAACCATCTTCCTATTCTCCAGATACTAGTCCTGATTTGAGGACTATTCCCATTTAGCAGAAGGTGTCTGCTGGATGCAAGTCCCTTTGGTAGGAATACATTAAGTGAGTAGCATTTTGGTGAGGACTTCCAGCCTGGATTTGACTGCATTGTGATAAAGCAAGCAGTGCTAACAGGCCTTTTCCTCACTGGAGTGTCTCAGGTTGGCGTCCCATGTGATCATGAACATATAACAGAGTTTATCTTTAAGCAGCAATTGTTATGGTGGGTGGAGAGTTTCTCAAGCCATTAGATAGGAATCCAGAGATTAAGTTCCTGTGCATTTTTCCCCCCAGCACTGTGAGTTGGCCTTAGCTCCCACCAGGCTGGCAGCCTTAGGATCTTTGAGTTGTCTGTTTTTACTGGCAGTTAATTGTTAATAGATTTCCAGGTTGGGGTCATGCTGTGGAAGCATCAATCCTTCATTTAGGAAAGTCTGAGGCTGTCCATGATTGTGAAAAGGCAGGTGATAAACCAAACTGGAGAAATCTCAGCATCCTCACTAAAAATGTCAGGCACAGTAATGCTTCTGGTAGTAAAATAGCAATTTATTAGTGTGAGAACAAACTCGCACAGTGGGGAAAAAATAGAGTGAAGTGGAGAAGGTGGAGAGAAAGAAAGCCTGAAAGAAGGTTAGAAAAAGAGAAAGCGTTTAAGAAATCAAAGCCTGGGATTAGGCATGGGAGGAAGATACATTTTTTTCTTATACTTGAGACAAGGACAGAGGCATTTAGGGTGAGCTTTTTTAATAATTCTACTTGAAAATATGTATGACAAGAAGCTTTGTGATTCTCTGTGTAGAGAGTCTGGACATCCTGGCGCAGGGCTCTGCAGACTATCACCCTGAAGCCAATTCAATCACTGCCTGCTTTCAGAGAGCTTGCAAGCTGAAAATGATTAGCTCTATTTTCAGTGGCTGAAAAACTCAAAGGAAGAATATTTTATCAAATGTGAAAACTAATAGGAAACCAAATTTCAGCATGCATAAACATTTCATAGGGACCTAGCTCTACTCATTTGTTTATGTATTATATATGGATAAGCTTAGTCATTCAAATGGCCCAGCGAGCTAGTTAGTTCCAATAAAAGCTGTGTGCTACAGAGCCTGAAGTTCTCACTCCTGGCCTTTACAGAAGTCATGAACTTCTACATGAGTCTATTGAATTGGGTTAATCCCCAGTTAGTTGATATAGGCTACATAGTTTTCTCATAAATCCAGCCCTTTTGGTCCAGTCTTCCTTTCACAGGAGCTAATCCTCTTACCCACCTGTTCATTCATTCACCATCTTGAACTTGTGAGGGTTTACTTACCTCATAGAAGAACATTAGGCTGTCTAAGTATATATAGTCTCTTGTCACTGCTTCTGCGTCCATATGGTACTATGTTACCCACTCCAGAAATGAATTTTCTTACTTTGCGAATGTATGTATGTGTGCATGGTGTGTGTGTGTGTGTGCATGAACATACATGTGTTGCTGATTATGCAAAGTGTGAGCATTTTCATAAAAGTCAAGGGTTGGCATCATATGTCAAGTGCTTTTCACCTTATTTTTGGAGACAGGATCTCTCATTGTACCTAGAACTCCCTATTGCAGCTAGTTCTACAGATCCACCTGTCTCTGCCTCTCAAGCACTGGGATTTCAGGTGGGCACCATCATTCCCAGATTTCATGGTGGTGCTTGGGCCACAACTCAGATCTTTTGCTTACACTCATGCACTTTACGGACAAAGCCATCTTTCTCAGCCCCCAAATCCTTAATAAGAAGCTGAGGCTTCATTCATTTGATTAACTCATAATGGTGGACATTTTGGTCTCGGAGTAGGAGATATGATTTAGAAGCAAAAAAATGGAGTGTGGAGGAGGACTTCGTTTCAGATTAGTCCCTAATCCCACCCCCTTGGGAGTGGTCACTTTGTCTAGTGACAGACTACAGAGCTGTAGGGTCTGAAAAGGGCTGTGATGGGTCCAGTCACATTAAAGCTGTTTGGGTACAGCATCTTGGGAAAGTAGTATCATGCCTTCTCTCTCAAATTATTTAGACCAATCTTTACTAACCCTAGATTTGGAGACGTAATGCCTTCCCACTGTGTTTCTGGCATCAGCAGTTGGCAAGAAATTTTCACTGGGAGACCAGAGACTAACAGCAAGGCGCTGTAGAGGTTCCCAGTTGGTAAAGCATTGGACGGGATTTTTAGTGTTTCGTTTGCAGTACATAAATTCAGTAAATGAGAAAGAACCTCAATTTCTTATGAATGGAAGGCTTCTTATATATTGATACAAACTTATTATAGAAAAGATAGATTATCACACACAAGATAACATATTTGGGACCTTCGCTTTATAGATGGGGGAACCTATAGACATGACATACACATGAAGACATCTTCATAGACATGAAGGCCTATGTTACATGCTATAAATCTGCTCTGTCGTTTTGGACCATGCCCTCAATTCCTAGTTTTGCCTGCTGTGTTCCTGTCACCCAAGATGACAAACTTTTGAACATTCAGAGAAGTTAATGGAACTGTACATCGTGTATCTATATGTTCATGTTTTAATTCATTTAATGTTATAAAAATGTATTCAACTGAGTAATTTTTAAAAAATAGTATTTATTTATGGGAAAGAGTAAAAGTGAGTATGGGTGTGTCAGGTCCTCCTGCCACTACAAAGGAACCTTAGACACATGTGCACTTTATGTGTCTAGCTTTACATTGGGTAATGGGGAATCAAGTTTGAGCCCTCAGGCTTTGCAAGCAAGTGCTTTTAACCACTGAGACAGCTCTTTAGCCCTTGAGTATTTTTTTAAAAGATTTGTATGTATGTGTGTATGATATGTGTATGAGAGTATGTTCATGTGTGTCAGGGTCCACCTGGGCCACAACATACATGTGGAGGTCAGAGGACAACTGTGGGTGTCAGATTTTGCCTTCTACCTCATCTGAGGCAGAATCTCCTCTGCATATACTAGGAGACTGGCCTGTAACCTTCCAGGGTTTTCCTGCATCTGGCTCCCCTCTCATTGTAGGAGCACTGGGAATATAGACATGTGCTACTATGCCTGGCTTTATGCAGGTTCAAGGGATCCAAACTGAGGGATTCATGCTTTTTTTTTCTTTATTGTCCATAATGAGTTACATTGTTTAGTGGGCCAACCAAGAGTTGTTATCCCCAATTCCCCGTTGCCCCCCTTCCCATCCCCAGTCAGCTGGATATCCTCCTCCATTGGCCGTCTGGATCAGTCTTTGTGGTAGGGGACCATGGATAGCCCAGTCTTCAGCCTGGTTCTCATGACCCAAGTGTGTTGTTACTGAGGGTTGCCAAGTCTCTGCTATTCTCCCCCACCACGGCTCTCACAATCTTTCCGCCCCCTCTTCCGCTCAGTTCCTGAGTCATGGTGGGCAAATATTGAGGCTGCTACGGTGTAGTGAGCTTAGGGGTTTTTGTGTCGAGATTCGTTGGTTTCTGTCACACTGGCTTACCTTTTGTTGATTGAATGGTTATGGCTGTGGGTCCCTTGTACATCCAATCATTCTCTGTGGATTCATGCTTTTGTGTCAACTATTTTACCCACTGAGCAATCTCCAACCCTCCACTGCATACTTATGGTTTTATTATAGCTTTATTTCTAATGATTCTGAAGGCATGTTTCTGGGACCCCTTTTAAAAGTTGTTAATTCCATTCATAAGGACTCTGATCTCATGACCCAATGAGCCCCTCAAAGGATTCATGTCCAAATACCTTACTTGAGGGCTAGATTTCAGTACAAAAAATAAGGATATGCAAACATTCAGATCTTAAAACCCATTATTTCAATTTTATAATTATTATTGTCCTTTATTTTGCTTGATCAGAAATCTATCCATCCTATTTTAAATGCCTACAAAGAATGTCATTGCTATACATGTTCTTATATTTCCTAAATATTTCAGCACACATATTCTTACCCAGAATTTCCATTTTATGTCTTGTAAGGAATATATATATATATATATATATATATATATATATATATATATATATATATATATAGAAAGAGAGAGAGAGAGAGAGAGAGAAATGAATGTGAGTTTTGATAAATGCATGCATCTATATATCTCAATCTTTCACAGTACTTTGCTTTTTTTCATTTTAAGGATTTCAAAATGTGCTGCATCTTACTTAAATAATCAACTTAAAAACATTTCCTGTTGAAAATGTACTTGCTTCTTTAGAAAACATTTTTATGGGAAAACAGATTTGGGAAACAGTAAGATGGAATTTTTAAAAGCAAGTCTTATAAAGTGTGGTGCTCAGGTCGACTTTGAAAAGACACTCTGTGTTGAAGTTGAAATTCATGGTAGATAAAGAATCCAAGTCAGTGGAATGCTCTAGAATGAGACAGGTTGGAGATATTCAAAAGGAATATGTACAGGTCACAGAAACTTACAGGAAATTCAGATTTATTCCTATCTTCCAGTATATGCTTAACATTTACTGGGGTCCCATTTCTGCTCTCTGCAGCTAACAAAACAAAATTACCTGGAAAGTTCCAACTACATCAGATATGGGCATAAAGAGTAAACCTCCCTCCCCACAAAAAAGCCTCCCCACAAAAAAGCTACAGCTTTTAATTTTAATTTTTTAAACTATTTATTTATTTTGCTTTTGGTATGGAAAGCTCTATTTGGCCACTGTCCTCAACCTTGCTACTATGGAAGAAAATCAGAAAATCTAGAGCAGTTTTGTTTGAGGGACATATGCTAAAAAAAAAAAAAAGACTCCACACTTCCTTCCTGGGCTTTCTTCCCACACATCCTTCAGGCTATGTCAGTTCACACCACAGGCCCCCACTTGCACACGCATGTAATTTGGTTGAATTAAGAATGAACTGGGAAACGAACAGCTAGCTAACATTTGGTGCCTAAAGCTGTGGGTTGCTAACCATTCAGTGCAGACTTTGGGCATCACAGACTCTCCGTGGGCAAACCTTCACCAACAAGGGTGAGAAACTCAAAGCACTTGAACTTTAAAAGCCTCGAATCAAAGGCAGAGTAAAGCAGAGGACTTGGTGCAATCCCTTCCAGTGAAACACCTCGCCTGATCCAGGGAGTTCTGTTGGTCAGAACCAAGGACAGCAGCCAGAGGTCTGCCCTCTAGCTTGCTTCCTGGACAGCATAGATGGGACCAGTGAAGTCAGAAAGGCAGTTCCCAGCTTTGAAAGGAGAATAGGAGGATATTGAAAGATTAGAAAGAGAAAATCTTCTGAAAGTATTTGTATGGGAGCTCCAGAAAACCTTTTTAGAACATTTTAGAAACAGATGGGCCTTGAACCAAGGCAGATGGCTGCAAGTGAGGAATGGGACAGTAATATAAATTAAATCTAGTTGCTGGCTGGCTGTGGAAGTGTGGTAGATCATGCTGGTGACTGAGTCAGGTGGTGTTTCTGCAGTGTTAACCTCTGTGCTTTGCATCTTCAACTGGCTGACTCTGAAGAGTTCCATCTACCAGACACTGGGGAGGAAGCTGGCGTCTCTTCTAATGCTAGTCTAAAAACCTTAATAAGAATTTGCATGATTGAGCTGGAGAGATGGCTTAACGGTTGAGGCATTTGCCTGCAAGACAGAAGGACCTGAGTTTGATTCCCCCCAGTGCCCACATAAAGCCAGATGCACAAGGTGGCAAATGCATCTGGAATTCATTTGCAGTGGCTGGAGGCCCTGGCATGCCATCCACTCTCTCTCTCTCTCTCTCTCTCTCTCTCTCTCTCTCTCTCTCTCTCTCTTTCTCACTCTCTCTCTCAAATAATTAATATATTTTAAAAAGAATCTGCAAGATCAATGTATAGAAGAGAGTGAGTGGTTCCAACATGTCACAGTCCTGAGAGTTCACCGAATGATTTGAGAAGGCTGAGCTGATGGTTAGAATTCAAAGCACCAGTCTGGCTGAGAGAACTCAGTAGCTTTTGGAAAGATCAGAATCAAAAGTCATAAGAACAACGCAGGGGGGAGGGGGAATGTGCAAAGGAAACAGAACATTAAGATGAACAGAAATGCACAGTCTCCCTGATTACAATCAGAGCTGGCTATTTTTAGTATATTTCTGATGAGTCTGCTTCATTGTACTTCAGACCAGAATGACATAATGTGTGGTATTTTCTCTCTATGGCCAGTAACTGAAGAAGTATGTGTGCACTGAGGCTAACATACACTGCATCCTTACACATTTACACAAAGCAAACATGTTCACTAAGAATTTGATATGTGCACATATCATACTTATCAAATGAGTTTCAATAATACTGTTTTATAAGGAAGAAATTATTTATGGTCCAACCTATGGTTTGCATGCAGCTAGGTGGACCTGATCTAGAGGGAATATTGCTGAGAGCTCTCTCCCAGCTTTCAGCTGGGAGGTTACCTGACTGTATTGGAGGTGAGCTTATGCAAAACTAGAGGTGTCTTCAAAGTTCCAAACAGAGTAGAAAAATAAAAGATCATGATGTGCCTCTGCAAATATGCTACATAAGGTAATGGGCAAATTGTGGAAAATCTTATCCCAACTCTATAGAGAAAACTACAAATACCTCTTCTGATATAGACTTAGCAGTTGGCAAGTCAAAAGATGTTTGCCTGTTTCCCTTTAATCCCAATATAATGTTCTATAAATTCATTTTAAGCCTGTTTCTTAGTCATCTGTTACTGATCAAATGCCTCCCATAAACTAGATGCTTCTAGAGACAAATGAGAGAGAGAAAGAGAGAGAGAAAAGAAGAGGAAGAGGAGGAAGAGAAAGAGGAGGAGGAGGAAGACATGAGGAAGGCAGACCTCTGCTAAAAAGAGTTTCTCATCTGTTTAGAGTTGGAGGGAAGTGTAAGAAACAAGCCATTCATTAACAATCAGCACCATTTATAACTAAGGAAGTCAAATGAGGTGTGAATTACAGCAGCGAGCGGAAATTGGATTGGAACATCACAGAGATGTTTGATCTTGACATTTCCTATAAGTATAATATTCAGTCACTCCTTTGTGCCTCTAGGAGTTGATTTCTAAGACATCATTAATTAACAATGATACCTTTGCATTGGAGCATCATCAAGTATTTTACCACATTAACAAACACACCTGCAAAAACCACATGGTCATCTCAATTGATGCTGAGAAGGGGTTTGACAAAATTCAACACCACTTCATGTTCAAACCCTGGAAAGAATAGGCATAGATGGCCTATACCTCAACATGATAAAAGCAATATGCAGATCTCCTAAAGCACAAATCATCCTCAATGGAGAACGACTCAAGGAGTTCCCACTTAACTCAGGAACAAGACAGGGATGTCTACTCTCACCACTGCTCTTTAACATAGTGCTTGAAGTTCTAGCCCAAGCGGTAAGACAGGAGAACAGCATAAAAGGGATACAAATTGGAAAGGAAGAAGTCAAACTATCCCTCTTTGCAGATGGCATGATCTTATACATATCAGATCCAAAGTATTTTAAAATATTTTAAAAATATTTTTTTAATATTTTTTGTTTGAGAGGGAGAGACAAAAAGAGACAGAAAGAGACAGACAGAGAGAATGGGCATGCCAGGGTCTCCAGCCCTTGCAAAATAACTTCAGACACATGTGTCACCTGGTGTATCAGGCTTTACATGGGTTCTTGGGAATTGAACTCAGGTCCTTCTGCTTTGCAGGCAAAGGCCTTAACCACTAAGCCATTTCCCAGCCCCATCATCAAGATTTTAATACAGCTTGTTGACAGCGGTGGCTCCTGTCTTACATAGAGAGTGATGCTTTTTTCATCAAACGTTTAAGTAACTGAAGGGAAAGTGAATATGAGCTTTTCTCCTTTTGATTGACTGGATTTAACCTGTTCCCTGCAAACTTTATCATTTAAAATCAGGCTAGCCCTGATCATACTTGCTACATTCTTCATGGGTAATAATAACTATAATCTTCAGAGCAGTCCTGTGGTTGGGTTAGTTCAACTAGTGATTCCCAAACCCAGTGTGGACATCTCCTATGGAAAGAGCTTTGAACGTGCCCTCTATCTGGGCCATGTTAAGGATGATCAGCTAAGTAGTAACTTTCAGTGAGGTTTCCTGTGGCTTTCTGTCTTCTCCAATTTTATGGCTTTAAGAAAGGGCTTTGGTAAAAATTTGATGATGGTGAATATCCTCTCATAAAAGTTAATTTTTTGAAAGATTTTCATGGTTATCATTTTCTTTAGTCTTCATAATTCTTCACCAGACGAGGGAAAAATGAGATCTCTTCTTAATTTAGCTCTGATGGAAGAAGGGACACGTCTAGTTGAGTGACATAGAGCCCCATAGCATAGTAGTGACGATCATATCTTCCAGCTCCACACTCACACTTAAAAGTTATCCTGTATCTTGTGCAGGACCCAGAACTGCCTAACCTGATTGACCCTTTGGTCCAGCTGGATACAAGACTTGGGAACCAAGTTGCTAATATTTGATTTTGGTTGATCGATGATTTAGAAGCCATACAGTGCATTTAGAAATGATCAGTAGACTTTTACCTCAAACCTTACACAAAATTATTCAAAATATATTGTAGCACCTGGGAGAAGGCTCTGTGGGTAATAGATTTTGCAGGGTAAGCATGATGACCTGAGTTCAGATCTCCAGAACCCACATAAAGCTACATGTGTTAGCATATGTCTATTATCCTAGTATACTTACAGTAAGGAGAGGGTCGAGACAGGGAAATCTCCAGAAGCTCAGAGTTCAGTGAGCCTGGCATATAAAGCAGCAAACAAGAAACCCTGCTTCAAACAGGTTGGAAGGCAAGTGTCTACTGACCTCCACATGTGTACACGCTCCAACATATGAGCACACATCACACACACATGCATTATTGGGCTAAATGTAAAGTTAAAACTTATCTGAAAACATGGATATGCCTTTTGACTTTGGGTTGGAGTCATTTCCCAGATATAACACCAAGTGAACACATCACAAAAGATAGAAAAGAAACAGATACATAAACCAAACCTCATCAATAATAATACCATTTAACATGAAATAATCACATTAATAAAATTAAAAAGATAACACATACCTTGGGAAAAACATTTGCATATAACTGATAAAACACACTTATTCCAAATATATAAAATACTCCAATAAACTCAATCATAAAGACCCCATTTATAACATGAGCAAAGGTTTTTCAAACCATTAATTAGTTCTCCAACTCTAACACCAACTGAGTGTCCAACAGCTGAATGAAAATCTGATATAGCACATCAATGGTTATCATCAGACAGTTCCAGAAGACTGATCCTGCATCAAAGTCCAATGCCATGCTTTTAACCATCTAGCTATAAATGGGGGGGGTCCATGGTTACTCCTCAGAGTCCACAGTGAGTTAGAATAGCCCACAGAATTTAGGAAGGCATTTTGTATTTGCCATTTGATTTGAAAGAACACATAAACAGACAGATGGAGAAGTTCATATGACTAGGTCAAGAAGATTCCTGAATTTAGGAGGTTCTGTCTGTGTGAAGTTATGGTGTTCCATGCTCCCAGAATATGGGTGCATTCAGCAAAAGTGCTTATGCAGGTTGTTTATATATATATATATATATATATATATATATATATATATATATATATATATATATATATATATTTTAATGATGGTTTATTACATAAGTGTTATTGAATAAATCTCTGTGACCCCTCTGGTCACCAGTGAGTTGAAGTTTCGTCCATTTAAATATGTCTTTGTTCTTTTTACTGAATAACCCCCCTCCTAAAGCTGTCTAGAGATTTTCCAGCCACCAGTCATTCATTAGCATAAAAATGTCATTCTTAGCCCTCCATAGATCCCACATGTTTTAGAAGTTACATGCCAGGAACCCCGGAAACAAAGACCACACATGATTTAAATTGACCCTTGTATTATCAAAAAAGGCAAATTGTCAATAACACAAGGAAACAAGTTCAACTTCATTTGTCTGAAGACGGTGCAAGTCAAAAACATCAAATGCCACTCCCTACCCACCGGGATAGCTATAATTTTAAATAGGAACCCTGACATATTAGAGAAATTAGGGTTCTCACTCATTGCTGAGAAAAGAAAATGATGCAGCTACTTTGGAAAAGAGTTTGATAATTCCTCAAATAGTTGAAGAGAGCGTATTTTAATGGACAGCAATTTTCATGGCTGGTACAATGTAAGATAAATAAAACCCTATGTCTCAATAAAGCTTTGCACATCTCTGTTCATAAAAGCACAATTCACCATAAGCCAAATATCACATAGAGCCCAAATGTCCTTCAACTGATGAACATCAACAAAATGATGTGTATCGATATGTGGAATATAATTCAGCCATAAAAAAGAATTAAGTACGTCTTCATTAAACAAAATGGATGGATCTTTAAAAAAAATATCCAGCGGATTGGGGAGGGGAGGGCAGCGGGGAATTGGGCTTAACAACTCATTGTTTGCCCACTAAATATTGTAACTCATTATGGACAATAAAAAATGCAAAAAAAGTATTCTACCAAGTAAAGAGATGAATCTTCAGAAACCACACACTGCATGATTCTAGACAAGGCAAATCTGGAGACAGAAATTAGATTAGTAATTGCCTGTGGCTGGGGAGAGGGAAGCTATGGGCAAAGATTGCTAATGAGTAAAAGTTTGCTCTTTGGAGGCATGAAAGTTCTAAAATTAGATTCTGCTGACTGACACACAAAGCTCTGAACTCATTGCATTGTACACTTGGAGGGAATGTGATGGCTTGTGAATTCCATCTCAATGAAGATGTTCAAAAAGGAATCAGCAAATGGAACCACCTGGAGTTGGGCCATCCAGAACAGAGTACATGTACAACAAATTCTCCAAGCACTGTCTCTCCTTTGCTCTCCCAGTTGGTGAACTGTAACTCTCTTTGTAAATGAGCAAGCCTAGTCTTGTCTGAGCTCATTGGCAGTGTTGGCAAATCTCTTTGCCAGGGAGCAAGCTGTCATGGTCATCCTGAAATTAACAGGTAAAATACAATGATAACTGTCATTTGAAGAGGGATTTTTATCCCCCCTGATTATATAAATAGTTCATTTTTCAGGCAGATAAAATGTTTAATGTTTAATCCGGGTTAATCAACGGTTGCCTAAACTTCCCTTCATTTTTCCTTTTATATAGAATTCTAAATTAAGAAAAAAAGTACTGTATATTTTGGGTGTTTGGGGGTGGATTGTATTCGTTTTATATATTTGTAATAACAAATCATCATAAATTAGATGGCCTTCAACAAAAATTGATTTTACCATTGGTCTAGAGGTGAGAACTTCAAAATAAAGTTTTCAGTAGAATTGGTTTCCTCTGAAAGCTACAGGGGAGATTTTTGGCATCTTTCTCTTCTAGATCCTGACAGTCACAAAATTCCCTGGATTATACTGTTAACAGCTTTCCCCCCTGTCTCCACATGTTCATTCATCCTTCTGAGTCTGTCTGCCTGTGTGCCCGCATTTCCTCTTTTCCTAAGAAAATTGTTATAATGAATCAAGTACTCCCCAGGGACTTCATCTAGACCTATTCATATGCAAAAACATTATTTAAAAGTTTTTATTTATTTATTTATTATTTATTTGTTTAGCAAACCAACTCCAGATGAATACACTTTGTGTATCTTTGTGCATCTGGCTTTACATGGGTATTGGGGAATTGAACCCAGGTCATTAGGCTTTGCAGGCAGGTGCCTTAACTGCTGAGCCATCTCTCCAGCCCCCAAAACCTTAATTTTGCAACTAAAGTCATATTCACAGGTTCAAGATGTCAGGACTTTATTATCATTTGGGAGTTCATATTTCAACTCATCCATTTAAGTCACACATTATGAGATTTATAATATTGTTGATCTTCTTTTTGGTGTAGCTAGATGTATGGCTTTAATTAAAGGTGTCCATCAGAGGAGTGAGGATGTGGCTCAGTTCGTGTAGTGCCTGTGTAGCACACACAAAGCCCCAGGTTCAATCCCCGGCACTGCTTCAAACCAGGTGTTGTGGTAAACTCAGGAGTTAGAGGCAGAATGATCAGAAGGTCAAAGACACCTTTGTCTACGTGGCTAGTTTTCAGCCACTCCAACTGCAGTGATTTTCTGTCTCACCTATGTTGAGTGGGAAGCTTATTCCCACTTTGGGTTCAGCTGGTTAGGTGGGTAGATAGATATGCACTTCAGATCAGCTGTGCTGGAGCTGTGAGGGAGAGGGGTGGCTCAGATCCTGAGCTCTCCAGTGGTTACCAATGCTGATGCAAGGAGGAGGTAAGTGGTAAAAGCTGTCTGTAGTTATTCTGAAGTGGCTCAGATGGATCCTGTTGTCTTCTCCTTTGCTTTTTTTTTGGAAGGCCAGTGGGAATGGGAGAATCCCTTCCAAGTCTGCTCTGCTCTTGACTTAGGCAGGGCAAGGGGAATAGAAGCTCATCCTGGGGATGTTCACTGGGTATTTGCTAGAAGCTCCTAGCTCCTTGCTGCTTCTCTGCAGGGTTCTCACGTGGATTCACAATTCCTTACACACCTTCTCCTTTTGGTAGAGGAGTGTGTTGTGTGTTATCTTGTCTCTTCCACTCACCCCCAGGTTTCTTTGGCAAGGCTCCTATTTTGCCATCATAACCAGACTTCTTGAGCTCCTTGGAATTGGACAAAAATAGGTATAAGATCATCTGTGTAAAGCGATTGGGGAGAGTGAGAGTTCAAGCATAATGCCTAACAGAGCCTGGCATTACCAGAGTTCGATTTCCTGCATGTCTACCTAGAGTCCTGTTCTCCAGAAGATAGAGAATGGACAATCACTAGATCTTCATAACCGAAAATAGCAGCTCTGGGTTGAGTGAGAGTCTTGTCTCAGGGAAACATGTGGGTGAGAGTTAGAGGAAGACATCCATTGTTCTCCGGTCTTCAAATGCATGCACATGGGGCACATGTACCTACACACATATATGCATTTGCCACACACATGTCAGACACACATACTCTCCACGAATTTGTCCCCCCCCAAAAAAATCACCCATATATTAATTGAAGTTCAAGTGTGTTCCTTGGATTGACTGCTGTTTTATGTCAGTTGACTTCTACTAAAGGGCCACATAAAAAAGCCCTGTATTGCCCACTAAATAATGTAATTCATTATGGATAATATATATATAATATATATATATATATATATATATATATATATATATATATAATCTGAAAGTAAAAAAAAAACCCTTTAGGGGCTGGAGAGATGGCTCAGAGGTGGTTAAGGCACTTGTCTCCAGTGCCTAAGGCCCCAGGTTCAATTCCCCAAGACCCACATGGGCCAGACCCACAAGGTGGTGGCCTTGGTTCGTTCTCTCTCTCTCTCTCTCTCTCTCTCTCTCTCTCTCTCTCTCTCTCTGTATTTCTCTGCTTGAAAAAAAAGCCCTTTATTGTTATGATATAGAGAATAGAAAGAAAGTGATTTTATAATTGGGACATGTGGTCAGTCCTTGGTTTTGTGTTGTTTGTTTCCAGAATGTTCTTTCAGTGGACTGACAAGATGTGCAAATGTATGTGTGTAATTGTTTCTTACATCAACTTGTTTGGCAGACTAAGGATAAAAAGCACAGAATAAAGCAAATGTACTGTGCTCACATTGGTATTGAGAAGAATAATGTCCAGGAATCACTGTTGGTAATAATTTTTTTGAATCAATAAAATCGAACCTTTGGATAAGAAAGGAATTAGTCCCAGTGTCTCTGCAGATTCAAAAACCCAAAGGTGCTCATGTTTAATACCCAAAATGGAATAGCATTTTTTTGTATGCAATATATGCACAGTCTCTTTCTACTTTAAATTCTCTCTAAATTACTGATAATATCTAACACGATGTCAATGTTGTGTAACTAGTTATATTGATTATTTAGAGAATAATGACCAAAAAGTTTTCAGTTTCTGGTTGGTTGTATATACAGATCTATAACTCATGGGCAGATCAGTTCTAGTTTTAAAAAAAGGTGATATATTTTTCTTTATCAAATTTTTCCTTGGAAGACAATAATTTAAAAATCAGAAATAAAAGAAGATAAGGAATGTCTGTTAGACAATCTGTGGGTTCCTTCCTACAATGACACCTGTTCTAAATTCATGTAAATACATCTATGCTGTGTGTCGAAAACTCAACTTGAGTGGTTCCAGGCTGTTTTCCCATTTTGCTTTCTCTTTGATAGCAAAACCCTTTAAAACGGGGACAGTTGGTTCCCAACCTTATACTCCACCTCAGATGCCCTGGTCTAGTTCATCAGTGCCTCATTAATGACTCATGGGTGACTGTTTACCAGCAACCTGGGCACACTGGTGACTTTCTGCTCTTGGATTTCTTCTCTTGGATTCTGATACACTACCAGTAACTGGGTTTCTTCTCCCCTAGCTACTTCCTTTCTGTCATTCAGTTGCTGATCCCCAAATTCCTATCTTCAGCTCAAGCTGTCCTGTGCTTACATACCACCATATCCCAGATGTCAGCACCTGGGGACTTCATGAGCATCTCAGTGTTAACATTCCCCACACAGAAATCCTAACCAGCCCCTGCCTTCTTCCCTCCTCTTATGTCCATTAAAGGCAACTCCATCCCACACATACTTCATTCGGAAATCTTGGAAGTTGTCTTTCTCTCAAACGCCATATCTAGTCTGGGAGCAAATCCTTTTGTCACTGTTCCAATCAAGGAAGGAACTACTTCCTGTGGGCTCCCGTTTTTAGCAAATCATCATTTCTGATCAATACTTTAATAAAAATATCATCGAATGGGGCTCCCTAATTTAACTCTTGCCATTTCTCTAAACAAGTATCTTCTCAGAGAAATAAACATGACACAGAGGTCTTCTTCCCCAAACCTCCAGGGGCTTGCTGGATACATATGTGCCTATGTGACTCTTCTCCAGATGCATGGATGCTGTAACCCTCCTGGCAAGAATGAAGACACTTGGGTCCCTTCCTTTGTCTATGAGATGATTGAAATAATGGCCCCCAAGGAACTGGAATTTCCTCTGAAATCTCCTGCTGAAAGAAGGGAAAAGCTGAAGCCTGGTGCTAGCCAGAGGAGGAACTTACCTCCTGGAAAAATTTTAACACCATTCTGACAATTTGTCAGATTACTTTTCAGGAGAGACTGGAGCCAAGAAATGATGAATCAGTGATGGTTGACATCACACTCTGACCAGGACTGACTAGTCATATATACTTCTTGCTTTCTGTTTACACCTAAATTTTACTGAAGTCCCTGAAGATAGACTTGGGGTTCAGTGGAGCTCTTTGTTTTTTCCCCATGTGGCCACATTGAATAAATCGCCTTTTTCCTATTGTCTCTTTAATTGGCTCTTGGGGATGAATGGCTGAGCCTAGTTTGTTTGAGTTTCCAGGACCCAGGCTCTGATCCCAAGTCTGGTATGATGTTATCTTCTGATATCTTTCATGTACCTCCGGACACAGTGGTCTCCTTTTCCAGGAATGTTCCAGCTTGGGGACCATTTATGTCAGAAGTTCCCACTGTTTGGGAAGTTCTTGTCCTTTTTGTCCCTGTGACTCGTATTTTTAACCCTTTCCTTCTTTACGCTCTATGGCCTTTGCTACTGTGAATGATGACTCCTAACTCCTGACTTTGACTTTGCACCTCTGGGGTTTATTTTCCCAGGTCATTCGGCACCTCCTGGCATACTAATAATTTTATTTATTTGATTAATGTTGTATATCCTCCCAGAAGAATGTGAGCTTCAAAAACATAGGGATAAAGAAATAGCTTGTTTGCTTATATATCCTCAGTGTCCAGAATAATACCATAAGGGTTAGGTTTCGTGATAAAGGGCTGAGGCAATGCTTGGCCCAGGGATTTACTTAATGCCAAGAGAGGTTGATGGGATATCAAGCCAAAGGGAAAGAAGCTTCAGGCCACCAGGAAAGACTAGAAGGATCTGAAGCAGAAGAGGTGTCTGACACATACTAGGAATGAAGTAAAATCAAAATTGGGGGCCTTAGTGTTTGCTTGCAATGCAGAAGGATCATGGTTCGATTCCCCAGTGCCCATATAAATCCAGATGCACAAGAGGGTGCATGGATTTGGAGCTCCTGTGTAGTGGCTGGAGGTCCTGGTACACCCATTCTCTCTCTCTCTCTCTCTCTCTCTCTCTCTCTCTCTCTCTCTCTCTCTCTCTCTAATAAACCAAATCAAAATCATGAATGAATGAATTTTGTAATGAATGAAAGAATGATCAAATATTGTAGTTTATTGAACTAAAAATATTTTAAAACTTGATGAAACTCAGGGAAGTTTATTTTCAGGGAGAAAACAATGCTATGAAATAGCCTTGATATTTATGAATTCCCAGTGCCTGATAATACCTACACATTATGGGAGGAAAAGATGATGACACTGAAACAAAACAGAGACTAATTGAGAGGGGGAGAAGATATGGGGGAGGTGGGGAGGGAATCATAACGGCTTATTATCTATAATTATAGAAGCTGTCAATAAAAAGTTAAAAAACAAAAACAACAAATGCTATGTATACATAATTGGACCTAAACTTCTAGGGCTACTATTTCCTTTTAAATTTATCCCTGGAAATTTCCATGTACAAGTGTTTTTGGTTAATCATCCCTGGCCTACGCTGGCAAGGGAAACATGTGAAAACCAGTGCTACCATTGCCCATTTAGAGCTCGTTCTTCCTTCTCCAAAAGTTAAAATCCATTTCTTCATCTCGATTGTGAGAGCATTAAGTTTGCTGGTAAGTTTGTCTTAGAAAGGTGAAAGTTGTTTTTTGTTGACCTGTTTGGCTGGCCTTCAAGTGTGCTCATTTTTCTTGCCCCTTTTCCCTTCTCACTTTTCAAGATATTTGTCTAAATTTCACAAACCATAAAGAGATACTAAGAAAGAAGTCATGTTTGGGAGGAAGTATATATTGAGGGCTGGGTGGGAAATCTCTCTAATTCTTGCATTTCCCATTCATAGGCCCGCATTCCTTCCTTAGTAGGCGTCCTCATGGGTTGAACCTTATGGTGCATTTGTTGCTGAGCAGTTCTGGGATTGAAAAATTCTGCCCTCAGCACTCCTTCAGGGAAATGGGCTTTGTGAATTAAGGATTTACAGGCAGCTCTGTTTCTACTAGCTGAGTTTAAAGATCTGGACTTCCATGCTGGTATCCCGCCTTGATTAAAGGCTGCAGAGAAGCTGATACAGTAAATAGTCTTTGCTATCAGTGGGGTCATATTTCCTCCTAGAGATAAACCAAACTTTTCACTATAAAGCAATCAGAAGCAGCACCGCAGCTGATTCAGCAGTTAGCCTGCCAGCATGCTGGCTCTTTCGTTGGAAGTCTCTGGGCCATAAAAGGTGGATTTGGAGGGACACTGGATGAGTTCTGTCTGCTGAAGTGGGATTGTTTTCTTCATGCAAACACTTACCCTATATGACATAGCGCAACAAATGTCTATGCCTTTGTCCTCTGAATCCCATTGACACTATTTTCTATAAATCCAAATAAAAGTCCTGAGAGAAGTGGGTGGATTTCTGGGAGATTTCCTTTGGGTTTCTCTGGCAGAGCAGGTGTTTGAGTTTGTGGTATGTGCCTGTGGATTGAGCCCCACAGAAGGGAGCAATCTCATGATTAACCTGACTGAATCCACTTGTATTTGGCTTTGAAAAATGCATGATCATATTTTTCCTAATCTTTCATAGAGGGTTGTGTCAATGCAAAACACACAACTTTCACCTGAAAGGGAATAAGAGTTTATTGTGGAGCCAAATATAAAAGGCCATAGATTGGGACCAAATATTTAATTTACCCCCAATTCTATGTACAGCAGTTTTCTGGTAATAAAACACAGAATATCATAAATAAGAACACATTTTAAATACACTGGTGGATACATCAGGCAAGTGGGCAAAGCTGGGAGATACAAGACAACCCAAGATCGTTTGGCTCTACAGAGTAGATGTGTTGAAAGATTTGCTTAATTGAGTCTCATTTTCTTACCAGACTCATGAAAGTTCTAATCAATCAATATAGCATGATCATTGTAAGCATAGCTTTCAAGTTTTCAGGAACTTCAGTTGATAGTTGGGAGGAAAATAAATAATACTTAAGGCAACAATTATATATTATTTTTGAATCAGTGTATCACGTATCCCTGGCAGGCCTCTGACTCTCTAAATGGCTAAGATGACCTGAAACTTCTGATTCTCTGGCCTTCACTTCACCAGCTCTGGGTTTGCTAGAATATACCACCATGCCTAGTTTTTGCTGTGGTGCTGGGGCTTCCTACATGATAGGTGAGGCTTCAACTAAGCTATATCTTCATCCCATACTTGGGTGCTCTTTGAGCTTGTGGTGTGTAAGGGAAATTAGCAGCTTACTGTGTCTTACAGTCTGCATAGATAAATGAGCCAAGTTCAGAGCTTGCTTCTAGCAATCTGTCCTAAAGCTGCAGTATCTGCCACCCCATAATCTTTTTAGTGGGTAGGTCTATGCTGCCCCCCTCCCAACCACTTGAAGCAGAATTTACTTTTCAATAGGATCCCCAGGTGACTCGTTTGCACATCAACATTCTTTTCAGAAGATTGGGTCAAGGTGTGGTTCTCCAGCAGAGCTACCCATTGGAGTCACCTGGGGAAAATTTTCAAATCAACTATTGACAGCTTGGTTCTGTGGGTATAAAAGCCATTTGATTGCTGTGGGGTCCAGTTCAGCAGCATGTGTTTCAGAGCTCTTCCAGTGACCGTGAAGCCCAGAGAGCCAATGTTCAGAGCAGCTCCACAATGCATCTTGGACACACGTGGATGACTTCTTATCTTTAAAAAGACCTTCAGTAAGTTGTCTGGCATGCAACCAGCCACGAATTTCCACTTGTGCTTTGTCTGTCTCTGACTCACTGGAGAGAGTAAGAGATGATCTCTTGGGCTTCCTGTTTCCTTCTGTTTGATCTGAGTATTTGTGAGTGACCCATTAGCTTTAGCGTTGTTTTTATAGATGCATCAGAAGCTTTGCTTAATTGAATCTCATTTTCTAATATGCTTTTCAAGGGAAGGATATAGCCTACAGATTGTCACTTAGGGCTATTACCAAGACCTCATAGGTCTTGCTCCTGTCCCTTAAAGATGCAAGAGTTGAGATTTCAAGAGGTGAACTAACTGCCAAGATTGCGCACCTTCTCATTGGAATAGCAAAGGTTCAAATTGATCATTGGAATTGCTTTATTGGATTCTTAAAGTCCATGATTTTCTGTTCTATAGTGGGTCAGGGGGTAAAACAGACCTGTGTATGAAGAGCAACTTTTTAAAGAGCAAGTGTAATTTTTTTTTTTTTTTAATTTTTGAGCTAAGGTCTTGCTCTAGCCCAGGCTGACCTGGAATTTTCTATGTAGTCTCAGAGTGGCCTTGAACTCACAGCTATTTTCCTACCTCTGCCTCCAGAGTGCTGGGATTAGTCAGGTGCCACTACGCCTGGGCTATGTTATTTTTGTCTAGACTTGTACATTGAATGCATAGAAACAAACAGTTTTTCAAAATTTCACGTAAGCCATTCTGATAACCTTTTTGGGAATAGAGAGTATTATGCCCTGAGATTCTGATTTAAAATAGTAACAAGTAAACAGAGAAGTTAAACTGACAGGGGTTTGGGATGTTTGCCAGGTGTCTTGAATAGAGTTTCTTAGAAAAACTGGCAAAGGGCAGGTACTTTCACTCAAAGCTGTTGCCTTGGTTAGACGGAGGCAAGGGACAGAGGGGAAACTCAAAGAGCTGTCCTAACAGGTTATGTTCAGCAACAGATGGTATAAGGTAAAGGACAAATGAATTCACTCGCACATTCTTTCATCCGGTCGTTTTCTCATTCAAAAGCGAATTCTTTTCTGAGATTTAATTTGCATGTATTCAAGAGAGATCTTGGCTTGAAAATATTTTGGTTCCTACCGGCTTCATATATCTTCACGGCATCAAGCAAAGAGTTTGTGAGCAAACAGGCGGCTTTGTTGGTTGGTTGATTCATTTGTCTCTTGGGGATGGACATCCAATTGGATTCGAAACTTTTACATTGAAAGTTTAGGAAAACAAAACAAATACTGATTGGTGGGTTCTAGCTCATGTGCTAAATGACCATTTTTCCTCCCCTTCAAAATCACCATGGTTACCAAAAATCTATAGAAGCTGAGATCTTCCCACTTCCTTATTTCCTCCTACTTTGCCTGTTCCTTTCAATGTCCCTTCATTTCTTCATTTCTTCAGCTCCCACTGCCTCCCACTGTATCGCTTGATTCAGTCTCTAGAATCTCTCCTCTCTCTTCACTTGTTTTATTTTTCTCTTTGGAATTGTCACCCTTCTCCATACTATGATTATTTGTTTTGGCTTAGGGAATTTTCTTTGATTTGATTCACTTGAAATGGTGATGTCTATTCCAGGGATAAATGGAGTTTATTTCTATACTACTTTTCAGTCAATTTTATGAACGATTATTCTAGAATAGTCGATCGACAATGAATACTGGGTTACTGTAAGCGCAGTGTCCTAGGACGACAGCAGACAATGAAATGAGAGGGAAGATTCATGAGGCTCAATAGCTGAGAGGCTTTATGCAGGAAAGCTTGAGAAGGGATCTCTTTCCATTCCGCTATTGAATCTCTCCTGTCAAGATGAAATGCTTATAGCCTGTAGTCATTTGAGTTAAAATTAAGCAAAATAGTGTTAAAGCACTCTGGGCCCTTGTCTTGATATCTAGGGAGGAACTGCCTACCCTATGTCCAGAGCTCCAGTTCTCAGAAGTCCAGGAATTTGAAGCCCTCTGAGAGTGCTGACATTAGCTTCGAGCATGGCAAGGATCTTGTGGGTGTCTGAGTTATAACGCTCTATGTTTCAGATCAGGGAGTTTAGATAAAAGTCACATGCTGCAGTATTTTCAGAAACTGTAAGGCAAAAATTGCAGGGTTGGAAGACCTAGAAAACAAGTGAGTTTTATCATTTCTTGTGATCGGCTCCTACAGTTATTAATATACATTTTGTTAGCACATAATGAAAGGAAGTTGAGTCCTGCTTGGAATTTGGTTCAAATCAGTAAAGCACTTGCAGGTGTGAGGACCCTCATTCTGATCCTGTACGTGCCAGGGCACTATGGTGCCCACCTGTAATCCCAGTGCTTGGAGATGGAAGCAAGGAGACCTCTATAGTCAGCTGGCTAGCTAGTTTTGTTAGTTGGTGAATTCTAGGCTCAGTGAGAGACCTTGTTTTAATAAGCAAGGTAGAGAGAAATTGAGGGCACTCAATGCTGACCTTGCTTACAAGCACATGAACACACACACCTATGTACACCTGTGTACACACATAAAATCATACATCCACACAGTGCACAAACACATGCCTCCAAAAATGAAACGTGAAGACAGATGCAAAAGACCACCTTCTTCCACGGGTAGGTGATGTTGGTTGTTAGGATCAGGGCGTGTTTGGTTATGAGGACAACAATGCTTCATTATCCCCTAGGTCAGTTTATTATTCTCTGCTGAGTCTGGGTAGCAGATGGGGAGAAGACCCTCCACTTCCATGAGATGAGTCAACCTACAGCTCTACAGTGGCCACATTCCTGGGGAAAATAGCTTGTCAGAAGAAATGATTAAACAAGACCATATTTGATTTCAATGCTGTCTGACTGGTGAATTATATTTTTAGAGCAATCAGTTTAAATCCTACAGATTGAAATTGTGTTTCTCGCTAACTGCCTGGGCGATTTGGCATGAAATTTAATTTGCTTTAAAATGCATGGGGGGTACGCAGAGGGGCACTCACTTCACATTTGAGAGTTGCTGCGTTACTTTGAAAATTGCCAAAGTCTTGGTATAACCTCTGCTTTTCTTTTGTTTTCCTGCTTCCAATGAGATGCAACGTCTGGTCCAGTACAGAGCTCTCATTTACCTGCCTGGGCTCATTTTTATTGTTTTCTCTTATTAACACTCAGCATCTTTAGTTTCACAATCTTATAACTGAGAGAAGTCAAGAATGCTGAGCTTTATTATACTTGGAGATGTTATTGGCAGAGATGAGGGTTTGCTGGGCACGTCTGGAGGAGTTGTAGGATCTGTGTCCAAGAACAAGGAATTGGACAAATACTCATGGACACTGGTATGTAAAGTGAGGATAGATTGAGGATTCACTTCCAAGAGAAGAAACAGGCCGGGCAAAGAGTGAATTTAATAGCTCCAACAGCACCTCAGTACAGAGAGTTGGGGTTCTTATGTCACATAACATGGGTCTATTTTTTTTAAATAGAACCTTTTTAATATTTTATTTATTCATTTTCAAAGAGAGGGAGGAGAGAGAACGCACCAGGGCTACCACCTTGTGGGTCTGGCTTATGTAGGTCTTGGGGAATTGAACCCAGGGCCTTAGGCACTGGATGCAAGCGCCTTAGCCGCTGAGCCATCTCTCCAGCCCAACATGGGTCTCTTAAGTCATTTTTATAGTGCAGGCATTCTCATGCATGCTGTCACATGTGATTCTATGTACAACTTCATGTATCACATGTCTAAGTCTCTACACAGTATTATATGAATCACAAGTCACTTTCAGACATTGGAGTGTCTGTGTGCTTACGCTAGTGGCTGGATTTAGTTGGCCTGGATGTGTGTGTTGGTATGTTGGGGGGGGGGGAGGCTTCCTTCTTGTCTTCCTCCTTGCCAACCTGTTCTTATGCATGCAATTTCTTTTTTTAAATATTTATTCATTTTCAAGCAGAGAGATACAGAGAGAGACAGAGACAGAGACAGAGACAGGACCACCACCTTGTGGGTCTGGCTTATGTGGGTCCTGGGGAATTGAACCCATGGCCTTAGGCACTGGAGGCAAGTGCCTTAACCGCTGAGCCATCTCTCCAGCCCTATGCATGCAATTTCTATGGCTTTTGCAACAGGACCATTTTCCCTGTCCTACTCTGTCTACTCTCCTGCCTCTCAGAGACATAGGGGAAATCTGAGAGTTATGTTTATTTATTATCTACCTTCCAAGGTGCAAGAGTGGGTCACATTGAATGTGTCCAGTTGCAAGTGAAATTTTTTTTTTTTGCTAACACTCTGTTATTATCTTACTATTTCTCTGGTATAAGCCAAGCTAAAAATATGCATACTTATTGTAACCGAAAGCAGAAAATAGTAATATTAAAACACTACTAGAAATGAGCCATTTTCTATGCCCCAGGCAAGTAAAATTAAGAAGTTGTAAAAATAGCAAAGCCAGACGTCTGCTTTGTCATGGAGTCCTGGGGTGTCCGGCTGATCTTCTACAGCTCAGGGTTCTCATCCAAACGTGACCTGCAGTGCTGGCCAGCAGTGGCCATTGATTCACATAGGGTGTCTGATGTGTGGTAACTTCTGGCTACTCTACGCTTGAGTTTTCTTGATTGGATCTTAAGGCAAATGTTTTAAGTTGTCGCTCTTTGAGCAAAAAGCACGCTTTCACTGGGATCATTCATCAAACTCTTGTTATTTACACAACTGTAAAGGGATGGCTGGGTGGTCCTCAGGAGATCCCTTCTTAGTTTATCACTTTACATGGTTAGTGGATGCTGGCATGACATTTTATTTAACAGATTACAGAAATATGGCATGATTTTTTAAATGTGCAAGTGTGTGCATGCCTGTGTATAGATGTGTGTACCAGAGCACATGGGTTGCGGAGGTCAAAGGGCAACCTGGAGGTATTGGTGTCTTCTTCCACCTTCCTTAAGACAGGGTCTCTTGTCACTGCAAAGAAATGCTACTCTAGCTGAGCCCCGAGCTTCAGATTCTCCTGCTTCATTGTTGGAGCCACATTGGGATCACACATACATGGGCTGCTTGGGATCCTGCTTTATATGAGTGCTGGGAGGACTGATCTCCGAGGTTTTGCAAGCAAGTGCCTTTAACTCCTTTCAGCTTCCCTCCAGCTCCTAAAGAGACCGTTTCTTGAAGCAGAAGCCTTTGA
>PVHP010015533.1:0-25917 GCA_004024765.1 Zapus hudsonius
TAGTACAAGATTTTTTTGAGTCCCACTTTACTGAACATTTTGTTTGTCCTATATTACGTAACCACTTCCTTCATCATATTTGCCTGGTCATCAGGAAAAATGGTCGGAATCCACACATCCTTTAACTCTGCTGGGACTTCTACTGCTCATCGTTTTACTTTGTCCTTCACGCTCTCTGTGTACATACCTCCCTTGCTTTCTCAGCTTTAAGTCATGTTGCATTGCCTTAAGTATTCTCGACTCTTTTTCCCTCATAAATGTATTCAAAAATCCTTTCCCTTCTTTATGTTTGTCTGTCTGTCTGTCTGTCATACTTGCCCTCTATCAACTCAACACTGGATACTTCTCCCCTGTTCCCAAGCATTAGAATATGGCTGAAAAAAAGAGACAACTTCATGAGATCTCATTAAAGTAAAATTGTCAAATACATCATTGATTTCCCATGGCAACCCTTGCAAATTCACTTGGTTTTATGAGATGTATCTTTCATATCTTCTCTTCTCCAGGTTATAATACTCTTTAATTAATCCTTTGTTTCTTATTTCATTAAAGAAAAGGATCTACCAACATAAAAAGCTATCATATTCTAACTCCTAATCTCTACCTTTGAATCTACATGTCTATAACTCTCATTCTTTCTTATTTATTGATTGAAGTTGCCTCATTCTAACATTTATTTCTCCATTTATGTGTGAGATATCAATTGCTCTAGTTTTAGCTTCTTGTTTGCCTTTAAATATTTTCTACTTTTATAAAGCACTCCCATAAATAGGTTATCAGACTATAAAGTATTTCACCATAAAAGAAGGGAAAGCATCCATCTTTGATCAGTTACCTCACTTGAAAACATAGTTAACTCATTTGAAAACCTATCTCTGTTCACTCTTTCTCCTTTGTCTTTTGGGCCCTGTCCAATTTGACTTATTTTCATCATTAAAAAAATACATCCACTAAAGTAAACTTTCACTCCTCCAGGTTTTGGGGTCAGCTTTCAGTGTTTACTTCATTCATTTCATCAGTAGCGTTTGGTAATGATGATCACTTTTCCAGCCTAGAAAGAAACCTAGCTTTTCTTTTACCACTTTAAACATTTTCTGTTTCCCACCTCATGAAAGAATCTCCTTATGGAGAATTTTCCCATGTCCATCTGTATCCCTACCACCTGTAGCCACCTGTCATAGGTACCATAGATTCAGAGTAGAGGTAACCATTCTGATGGAAAGTTTAGGAAAGACAATGAGGGCAATCCCTTTAAACTGGACCTTAAAGAGAGGGTGGTATTACATCTTATATTTTCCTTGGAAGGGTTGGAGGAGTTATATCTGAGAAAAAGATATTAGCATAGCTCAGACTTGGAAATAATTGTGTAGTTTTCAGTGCAGTTACAGCACGGTACATCTATATCCATCTCAGTGTGTCCATTCAGGAAGGGGTGAACAGTTCCCTAGTATGAGGAGAGCAGACAGTAAGCCAATCGCTTCTAAAAGTTTGTGTTGATTAAATAATGTAGACCAATTATTCATGGCAATCAGCAATTTATTGTCTTTTAGCTGCAAAGTCACACCTCTTTTCTTCACTTCATGATGCTGGGGGCAAACTGTAAAAAAAGGATCTTCTTTTCACTAGCCATAATGCCAAGCCTTGTCCAAAGAGGGAATTATAGGAATGTTTCAAGAGAAAGTCACATTGCCAGCTTCAAGGCATCCTTGTTTCTAGGGCCCAGTGACTTTGTATGTAGTTTCATAAGGATCCCAGTGAGTGATGGTTTCCAAGTGAATTGCTCTGCGCTCTAGTGGGGAACTTTCCAGTAAGTCCTATGATATCTGGTTGATTTTATCTCTACCCCCTCTCCCCCTCCCCTCTCTCTTTCTTTTTCTTTCCTTTTCATTTCTTTAACTTTTTTCTCTTTTTCTATATTTTCTTTCCTTTCTCTCTCTGTCTCTCTTTCTGTTTGTCTCTTCATTCATCTCAATACACAATCAGTTTAGGAAATGTAAATATCTGCTTCCACTTTCTCCATGAAGACCTAATCTTTTCCAAAGTGGAGCCCTCCTCCCCTTCCTTGTGTGAGCTCTTTCAGCACTACCGTCATTGGTTCTTTTCATGTCTACTTTTCTTGAAGGCTTTGGTGTTCTTTAATGTGTATATGCTTCTGTGTATGTATGTGTGTGGATGCTTGCATGTGTGTGCATGTTTGTGTGGAGGGCAGAGGTTGATATTAGGTGTCCTCTAATGATCCTTCACCTTACATTTTAAAATATGGTCTCTCTCTCTGAACATAAAGTTCACTGATTTGACTAGACAGGATACCCAACCCAAGGATTTTCTCATGCCCGACTCTCCAGCACCGAAAGTACAGATGAGGTCCAGATTTTTATGTAGGTTCTGGGGGATCTGAACTCACATACTCAAGCTACACTTTACTAACTGGGCTATCTCCCTAAACCCTTTTTAATTTTAACTAGTAAAATGTTAATTCCTTTGTGCTAGGTAATAATTCTTTATATTAAAACTTTCCTGATCCAACATATTTTTGTCTTTTTTTATTCAACCACATAAAAGGGCTATTGCATAGATGTCCCATTAGATGAATTAAGTCTGTACCCCTAAGTCCTGATATACTTTAGTTGGCAGCTACGAACAGGTTGTCATCATGCTGCATAATCCAATTCAAACTTGGTCAAAGAACACAATTTACTCAGGTATACACGGAAATAAAAACAAAACACCATAAAATTCCTCTAGTCAACTGAATTTGAGAAGTGCATGAAAATGTTTTCTTTTTTTTCACCACAGGCGCACACATGAAACAAATATATGAATGAGCGCAAATACAATGGCAGCAACTTGATATTTAACTGCAATCTGTTTGATATTGCTTCACGCAAGGTAGATAATTTATCAAATGGGGAAGCCAGAACACACAAACAAAAATGGGATTTGTCAAACCGATGTGCCTATACCTGTGAAGAGAAATAAAATTTCTGGACCCATGTTTGTTAGTTCTTGGAGAAATAATTGTTTTTGTCTAAAAGTCCTAAGCCTGGAGATATTCTAATTTCTCGGTTGGTGGGTGCCAAATCATGGCTGCATGTTCCTTCCTGTTATATACCTTAATTGTAAAAGACAATACTTATGCCTGTTTTGCTTTGCAGTGAATGATAGAACAATTGTAATGTTTTCTTTCTGTTTCTTTTGAAAAGTGCCAACTTTTTGGGTTGTAAAAATCTCATTCCTTCCCTCTCTACTACTAATGCTCAAAAGAGGTTGTAGAAGTAGGTCTGGCTATGTTCTCATAAAATTATTAAAAATAAGCTGCTGGCCAGAGC
The DNA here is from genome assembly GCA_004024765.1 of Zapus hudsonius. NCBI lineage: Eukaryota > Metazoa > Chordata > Mammalia > Rodentia > Dipodidae > Zapus > Zapus hudsonius. The sequence goes on from PVHP010015533.1 coordinate 3,330, forward strand.
TATATGGCTGTAGTTGGCTGTCTCTTGCTATATAATATAATAGGTACACAAAGGGCATTCACCTAAACATTTTTACATGTGTATGCCCATCTGTAATTGTATAGATTATGTGTGTGTGTGTGTGTGCATGCTTGTGGAGGCCAGAGGTCAATGTCAATGTCTTCCTCAATCATTCTCCACTTTATGTTCTGAGACAGGCCCTTACATTGAAAATGGAGCTCACTGATTTGACTAGACTACCTATCCAGTGTGTCCATAGGATTCTTTCATGTCTGGCTCTCCAGTGCTGAGACTAAGGGCATGTACAGCCCTAACAGACTTTTCTGTGGGTGCTGGGAAGGTAAGCTCAGGTCTTCATGCGTGTATGGTAAGCATTTTACTCACTGAGCTATCTTTCTATCCCTTTTTATAATTTTTACAACTGGATGTTATTTTTTTACATGTTTTCTATTTGCCTGTGACATGTAGTGTCAAGATGATACTCATACGACGACTAGAGACCGACATAATGAATGGTGTAGGAAGCCTCTGTAGGGTACTAACATTGTGGATATAAACTGCTATGCACATATGGATGGTAACACTCAGTCCTGGGGCAGAAGATAAACTTCATGCTTGATAAACAGCCACCACAAGGTGAGGTTTCCCTCTGTGCGCCACAATCTTCAGGCTTCTGGTTTCCATTCTCACTGGCTGCTCAAAGCTCTCCTTAATCCATCATGTGCCTCTTGAGTGTGTGCTCTGGGCTCACTGTCATGATGAAAAACTACTTATGAACTTAGTGGAGGAACTCAGGCTTGAGTCTGAGTTCTTTACATAGCTTCTGGGAAAAAAATGTCACCCAATGTGGGGGATATGTTCCAGGAAGCATTCAAGTATTTATTTTGACAAAGAAATATTCATATTGGCAACTCTTTTAAAGGAGTTTGTTAGTGCTACAAATCTAGATAGGCAAATGCCCTTAGTGAATGTCAGATCACCCAGTTTGTTTGATTGATGCCTCTCTTTAAGGTCCCTCAGGTCTACACATGTACCTTGATCTTGTGACTACTAGCTTAATTCAGCCCTCTCCCCCAAGTTGCTGCCTACAGTTCTTTATGACTAATCAGTTTTACCTTTTTCTGCTAGGTTAATCTTCCTGAAGCAGAAATTTAATTGCATCACTATTTTTTTTCTCAGAACCCCCAAATACTCCCCTCCATCTGGAGTATAACTCTTAGTTGCTTTGGCTCTGGTTCCACTTTTCCCATCACCTTCTCCTACCTCTGTCCCATGCACACCACTGCTTCCTTACTTGGAGATTTCCCACATAAAATTAAGGCATCATTTAGTTAAAATTCAGATAATAAATAACTTTTAAAAAACTTTTTATTGACAGCTCTCATCAATAACTTTTTAATATGAATATATCTCAAATATGCATGGGAAATTCTTTTTTTTATTTCTTTGTTTTTCATTTGTTCAAGCTCTTTTTAAATATATATATATATATATATATATATATTTTAAATTTATTGCCCATGATGAGTTACATTATTTAATGGGCAAACAATGAGTTGTTATCCCTAGTTCCCCAATGCCCCTCTTCCCATCCCCAATCAGTTGATATCCTCCTCCGTGGGCAATCTGGATCAGTCTTTGGGGCAGGGGACCATGGATATCCTAGGAGTCAGCCCGGGTCTGCCTGCCCTAGTATGTTGTTACTGAGGGGGCCATGACTCTGGGTATTCTCCCCCATTAAGGCTCTCACAGTCTTTCTGCCCCCTCTTCCACTCAGTCCCCTGAGTCATGATGGGTAAGTATTAAGGCTATTTTATTGTGGAGAACTTAGGGGTCTCTGTTCTTCTGCTTTAGGTTGTGTCAAAAATCATTGGTGTCTGTCTCACTGGCTTATCCTGCGTTGCCTGATTGGCTGTGATTATGGGTCACTTGTTCATCCCATCATTCTCTGCAGGGTTCCATATGGATCCTCCAAGGTGTGTCTGGAGTGGCTCATCTCTTGCCAGGATCTCAGCTATCAGCCTGCAGTTCATTGGTAGGGATGGAAGAGCCACAGCTCTCTCGCTGCATTCTGAAAGATACAAACAGAATCTCCATTGGAGAGTGAGATCAGTATAGGTTAACTGAGTTCGGTTATTATAGGTTAATTTCTGAATTAGCTAGATTCTACTTTTAGTAGACTCTCCGTCAATCCCTTGCATAGTGCATCTCTCATTTGGGGCCCGAGAGTCAGGCTCCCAGTGCATATCACCCTAAGTCCCCAGTTCCAGTTAAGGGCTCCCCCTCACTAAGTGTATTATTTGGCTGAATTTAACAGCTGTTGATTCCTCCCTCAGGATTTGGCTCCTCCATTGCACAAGTGCTCCATTACTGGATCGCTGTTCTCTCCCAGTAGGAAGTATGTTCAGCCTACTCATGGCAACAGACTGTGTTTCATGCTGGAGGTCTCTGTTTACTCCAGCTGTCATTGACCAGCTTCCCCTGGCAGTTTATGCAGTGCCTTCCAGCAGTAGACTAACTACCATCTGGGGGCTGGATACCATTCTGGACCTCGCAGGGTCTTCTGATTCTGTTAAATGGTTTTCTGTAGTTTATTCAGCAACAGAATCCTTAAATAAGTCTTTCACTACCTTGGTTAGTGATATTTCAAGGTATTTGATTTTCTTTGAGGTTATAAAAAATGGGACAGTTTCTCTGATGTCTTTTTCTGAATGTTTGTATTCTGTATATAGAAAGGCTACTGATTTTTGTGTGTTAATTTTGTATCCTGCCACTCTGCTGAAGGCATTGATCACCTTCAGGAGTTTACTGATTCTGTTCTCTGGGTCTAATATATATAGGATCATGTCGTCTGCAAAGAGGGATAGCTTAATTTCTTTCTTTCCGATTTGTATCCCTTTTATGCTATTCTCCTGTCTTACTGCTTGGGCTAGAACTTCAAGCACTATGTTAAAGAGCAACAGTGAGAGTGGACACCCCTGACTTGTTCCTGAATTAAGCGGGAACTCCTTGAGTCATTCCCCATTGGGGATGATTTGTGCTTTAGGAGATCTGTATATTGCCTTTATCATATTGAGGTATAGGCCATTTATGCCTATTCTTTCCAGGGTTTTGAACATGAAGTGGTGTTGAATTTTGTGAACTGCCTTCTCAGCATCTATCAAGATGACCATGTGGTTTTTGTGATTGAGTCTATTAATGTGGTGAATTATATTTATTTACTTGCGTATGTTGAACCATCCCTGCAGCCCTGGGATGAAGCCAACTTGGTAAGGGTGAATCATAGACGTGATGGGGCTTTGTATTAGGTTTGCTACAACTTTGTTTAGGATTCTTTTCATCCAAATTCTTCAGGGATATGGTTCTGTTGTTTTCTTTTCTTGTTGCATCTTTGCCTGGTTTGGTAATTAGGGCAATGCTAGCTTCTTAGAAGGAATTTGGGAGCCTACCCTCTTTTTCTATGCCCCTAACAAGCTTCAAAAAGAAAGGTTTCAGTTTGATGATGAAGGTTTCATAGAATTTGGCTGAGAAACCATCTGTACCTGGGCTTTTTTGTTTGGGAAGGTTCTTGATTACAGATTCAATTTCTGTGATTGTGATAGGATTATTTAGCATCTTTTTTTTTTTTATTGACCATAATGAGTTACATTTTTTAATGGGCAAACAATGAGTTGTTATCCCCAATTCCCCAATGCCCCTCTTCTCCATCCCCAATCAGCTGGATATCCTCCTCCGTGCACAGCCTGGATCAGTCCTTGGGGCTGGGGACCATGGATAGCCTAGGAGTTAGCCCAGTTTTGCCAGCCCTAGTGTGTTGTTACTGAGGGGGGCCGTGTCTCTGGATATTCTTTATCTTCTCTGGTCTGAGCTTTGATAGTTGGTAGGTCTCCAGAAATTTAGCCATTTCTTCCAGGTTCTCTAATTTTTTGGAGTAGAGGTTTTGGAAGTATGACCCGATGATTCTTCCAATCTCTTTGGGATCTGTTGTGATCTCACCCTTGTCATTTTTTATTTTGTTAATTTGGGCCTACTCTGTTTTTTGTTTGATTAAATTGGCCAGGGGTTTGTTAATCTTATTGACTTTTTCAAAGAACCAACTCTTTGATTTGTCTATTTTTTTCATCGTTTTCTTCGTTTCCAAGTCATAAATGTCAGCTCTTATCTTAATTATTTCCTTGCGTCTCGAACTCCTAGGGTTGGATTTTTCCATCTGCTCTAATGACCTTAGGTGGAAGGATAGGTGGTTAATTTGAGACCTCTCTGTCTTTTTTATGAAAGCATTTAGTGCATTGAATTTCCCCCTTAGGACAGCCTTAATTGTGTCCTACAAGTTCTGGTAGGTTGTGTCCTCATTATCATTTGTTTCTAGGAAATTCTGAAATTCCTGTCTGATTTGTTGTTTGACCCATTCATTGTTCAGATAACAATATTTGTTGAAATTTTCAGATCTTCTTCCATTGTTAATTTCTAGCTTTAATGTGTTGTGGTCTGATATAATGCAGGGGATTACATTGATCTTCCTGAATTTGTTGAGGTATGATTTATGGCCTAGTACATGGTCAGTTTTGGAGAAGGTTCCATGTACTGCTGAGAAGAATGTATAATCTGTGTCCTTGTGGTGGAATGTTCTGTAAATGTCTGTTTTCCCTAGTTTGTCTATGGTGCTGTTTAGCAACTTTATTTCCCTGATTGTCTTTTGTTTGGATGATCTGTCTAGGGATGACAGTGGAGTGTTAAAGTCTCCTACTATGATGGTGTTGGCATCTATATCTGCTTTGCTTTTGAGTAATTTATACTTTATGAACTCAGGGGCCCTTGCATTTTGTGATACATATTTAATATAATGATGTCTTCATGTTGGATAGTTCCCTTGATGGGTAGGAAGTGACCATCATCATCCTTTTTTATTAATTTCGGTTTAGTCTATTTTGTCAGATAATAGAGTAGCTACACCCACTTTTTGTTATTCCCACATGCATGGAAAATTGTTTTCCATCCTTTTACTCTCAGTAGGTCACTGTCTTTGGCAGTAAGGTGTGTTTCTTGAAGGCTACAGAAAGAAGAGTCCATTTATCTGATCCAACCTGTTATCCCGGAAATTCTTATACTGAAAATATTCATGGCCTCCCTGGAATTTATATTTAACTAGGAGTCTTGTATTTTTATTTGGAGACTCTGGTAACTTTGCCTTTATTCCCCAGTGTTGACCAGATTTCAATATTTTTTGACCTCTATTTTCACATTATACTGTAACCCCCCTAATAACCAGAAATCCTTCCAGTTACCAGTGTTGTGTAAAATACTGTGGATTATATCACAAAGATGCTCTCCATTCTAAGCTCACACCATGGAGAAAAACTCCTGTGAAAGAGTGTGTGAGACACGTGAGATGTCGCTCAAGTGGGGACAACTCTAGCACATTTGAACAAATGACTTGGGCCTTGTGGGCTTCTGCTTCCTTATCTACACAAAGAAGATAGTAACATCAATTTTGTGTGGGTAGGGTAAAATTCAAGCACAACTTTTCAAAACTTCTAAAAACATGTTGGTCATAGGAAGAGTCCATAAGTGTCATGGTTTGATCCAGGTACCCCCCACAAACAAATGAATGTGTTCTGATTGATTGATCCTTAGCTGATGGCGATTTGGGTTTTACAACCTTGCTAGAGCTACGTTGTTGGGGGCGGGCTTATGGAGTTATAATCCAGCTTCCCCTTGCCAGTGTTTGGCACACCTTCCTGTTTGCAGTGCTGGAACACAGGTGATGTCCATCCCTCTGCTCATGCCATTATTTTCCCTGCCAAGATGGAGTCTCCCCTGGAATCCTTAACCCTAATAAACCCATTCCTCCACAAGATGCTTCTGTTTGGGTTCTTTCTGCGCAGCAACAGAGTAAGTTAACTACAACACTAAGTGACTTTGCCTTGTGGCCGTGCCTCTCAAATTTGAAAACCGTAAAAGCTTTTGAAATTATTATCGATTAGAATGCACAAGTATTACATGATCTCATTCATGGAGTATAAAAGGGTCCACCATATAAAAGTTGAGGGTAGAATATTAACAGATTTTTGTGCGAATCAACTATAATTTAAATTTAAAGATGAAAGACACGCTATTGAAAGATTCAAATTGAAAGTGTCTACTCTAGGCAGTCACTTCATACCCCATAAGCATAATCATAAGCACTAATCAGACTTAAGCAATAAAACTCTATGGTAGAAGCTGAGGCTATAACTCACTTATTAAAGTGTTTGTCCAACAAGCATAAGCACAGAGTTCAATCTCCAGTACCGTTGTTGGACATCATTCAAGAGGTTGTAGTGATACTGCTGGGGAGGTAGAGAATACAGCATACCTGGGGCTTTGTAGTCACCAATTATAACCTAACTGGCAAGCTCTAGGTCAGTTAGAGATCCTTTCTCACAAAAGGGGAGGAGGAGGAAAAGGTGGAGAGCCCTTCTGAGAAATGACCCCCAAGGTTGTTCTCTGGACTCCACAGGAATGTGCACACATGTGTCACCCCCACATATACACCTCCTCATATGAACAGGCACAGAGACACACATGCAGAAGAAACTCTATGGTAGAACATGGTCATAAATAGATATTTGTCTAGAGTATGAAGTAAAATTATACTTTTAGATTTTGGACACAATACAGAGTTTTCAGTACTATTGTGATAAAGTGTTCTATGGATTCCTAGGAAGACACCTATAGAGGCTTATCACAGGAACACAATTTTCTAAATCTAATATGCTCTACTCTCTGTTAGATAGATTGTCTTTCAACAGACTGTGTTTAGAGGTCTATATCCCCCTGGAATTTTTTGCAGAGAGAGAATCTGTATTGGTGACTGAAGGGCTGATTGACTTAATAGGTGAATATTGACTTATTCTTTGACTTGAGCAATAGCCTTCAGTGGGTGATGCATATCCGTGTGTAGCTGGCTTGCTTCCTTGCATCCTCATTAGCTCTTGATGGTGTGCTTGCTGCTCGTCTGCTGGATGAGATAGAGGGTTGATTTGCTGAACATCTGACTTGGCTGGGGCATGCTGAGTCAACCAGATTTTTTCTTCTCAGAATATTGTCAGTTTCCTAAAATGAAAGTTGTTGCCTGCTCCCAAGGGGTTTCTGCACACTTGGGGGAGTAGTAGAGGAATGTGGTTCTGCTGACAGTGATGGTGGTGGGCTCTGAGCCTGAGCTTAGAGAAATTGCAAAGGAACCCTGCATGTCCTGATTCACATCTTCCTGATTGAGTTTCCTATGAGAATAAAGTGATCCAGGGAGTTGGGAGTTATTGTTTTCTTATAATGAAATCATCTCTAATTAAAGCTAATAAATCACAATGGGACCTGGGCTGCACCTGCTGGGAGAGTTGCATGCAGTAGAATGTTTTGCCCGTAAGTGTATTTATGTTGGAGTGAGCTTCATGCACTGCCCTGCATCAAAGGAAACTAGAGGAGAGGGTGAGGAAAAGGTGGCCAGGTGAGCTGAAGGACTCCTGACTGGCTACACTTGCCATAAAAAAACAAACAGGGAGGTGTTGCATGTGGTTAAAAGTGCTGGCTTGCCAAGCCTACGGGCACAGGTTCAATTCCCCATCTGACTACGTAAAGGTGGTGAAGCATTTGTTCGCATTGAAAATAGACCTATACATATACACACATATACACATAGAGCAGCTACACACATACACGCACATATGGTGGGGTGGAGAGAGAGTGGGAAATGATCTAAAACCCATTTTACTGAGTTATGGTATATCACTGCCTTCTTCATTTTTCCCATGAAATGTTTTGAATATGTATAATGCTTTTTTCTGTATATGTCTATTGCTTTTACCCTGGTTAGACTAATGCACTAATGATTCTACTCATACTGGGTTCTCAGATAACTTAGGTTATTACTTCAGTTTGCATTGAAGAACAGATCTACTGCTAATTTTTTATTCATCAAGCAGATATAATGGAAAGAGCCTCAGGCAAGGAACTGAAAGATAATAGTCTAACAGGCAAGGTGCCCTACCCTTTTAGTTGTGTTTTAGATGATACCACTGAAAAAGTAATCTGGAAAATTATTACCAGGTTTGATAAAGTCTGAATATTTATTAAAATGATGAAAACAGATTTTTAACCATGAAAGGCTTCAAAGGTAAAATATAACATTGTTTCAGCTTAAGGTTTTGACGTCTTTTCTTTCTTTTAGTTTCACAATGTCTTCAGCACAGGAGACACAAATTGCTGAATGCATCTCTGCTTCAGGGTCACCTATCTGCTACACATGCATAAATAAACCAATCTGAAAGCATTCATTGGCAATAAAGGATGCAAGCTGAGCTTGTTTGCTGTGCAATAATGGACATCAAATATCAACAGAAGTGATTTAGGTTAGACTTCTCTCAAAGAGTTCAAATGGGACCCAAGAGGAAGAATGGTAACAGAGGTAGTGGAATATCTCCTCTGCACAGAATTTAAGGAGATTGGATTCTGTTCTCCTTGGAGCAATTTAAGTCTAATCTTGATGAACTTGAAGATATCTCAGCATCTTTTCTATCCCTTTAATCTTAGGATTAAAATGAACCCAAAATCTTTACTTCCTGGGCAGCAAACGATGTCCTTTGTGTGGGTTTAAAGAGCACAAATCCCAACACATGCTCGTTGGCTGTACACGTGCTTGGCTGGTTTCTCAGTTGGCTATTTTAGGTATGTTTGTGGTAAGCATTTCTGCTGTATAATTTTTTAACAACTTAAAAAAATTGTAAGCCTTTGTACTTCCCTTGGATCATGCTGAGGGCATTTAGAATGCTCTCTGGGCTGATATAATAAAGGGGGAGTATAACTTCATGTCCTTGGGAATAATTTCATGCAAGTTGTTTTTATTTATAGGCAATGGGAATAAATCACCTCAGGTATTTCTAGGCTTTTACATTCATAAGCAGATAATACATATTATTTTCTCATAGCAGCTTTTAGAATGATGGTAGCATACTGACCATAAATTATGGTATTGATATAAAAACACCTTCATGATTTTCCTAGCCAGATGATTCTTGGTGTTAAAACTGCCTTTATAGGGCTACAAAAGTGGCTCAGTGGTTGAGGTGCTTGCCTGCAGAGACTAAAGACCTGAGTTTGATTCCCCAGTACCCACATAGAGCTGGATGCACAGGGTGGCTCATGCATCTGGAGTCAGTTTGCAGCAGCTGGTGTGCCTGTTCTGTCTTTCTTCTATCTGTTTCTCTGCTTGCAAATAAATAATTTTTAAAAACTTCCTTTATGTTTGGGCAAGGTAGTGCCTTGTCCAGGTCTTGAATTTTATAGGGCCTCCATTTATCAGATAAACACACTGAGGATGCATTTCCTTAAGAACCATTAGCTATAATAACATGTTCTCACATCTGTTAGAATGATTACCATTAAAAAGGCAAAGATAAGAAGTACTTGTGAAGATATGGAGAAAGGTAACCCTGCTGTACTATTGATGGGAACATTAAGGACAACTGTGACAGTTCTTCAAGAAATTGAAAACAGAACTATCATGTGATCAGTGTGTTGGGAGCAATTTTCTTTGAATTGAAACATTCACTCCTGTAGGGAGGGCGTGGACTTTTTGGTGATGCAAGCTGCCTTTGAGTCACCCATTGCTCCTATAAGCAACCCCTCACCCTGCTCTGTAACTAATCCCAATAAACTCATTGGTTCACCAAAACTGGTTTTGGTGTGATCATCCTTTGGTCTGTTGTCTAGGGTGAGAAGATGTGTGTTAAAATTTCCCCAGGGACAAAATTTTATGCGTTAGCTAGAGAGGCAAAATCACACAGATAAAAGAAGAGGCAGAACTGGGGAGATTGCTCAGCGGTTAAGGCACTTGCCTGCAAAGCCTAACAACCTGGGTTTGATTTCCCAATGCCCACATAAAGTCAGATGCATGAAGTGGCACATGTGTCTGGAGTTCGTTTGTAGTGCCTGGAGTCCCTGGTGTATCCATCCTCTCTGTCTCTCTTCTATCTCTCTCTGCCTCTCTGTCTTTGCATGCAAATAAGATGGCTAAATATTTTTTAAAAAGAAGAGGCAAAGTACATGTAGATCAGGCTAGGAAAACTGAATTACATCGTGTGTTATCCTACAATAAAGATATTGGTAATGGAGTTTGGGTTGATCTGCCTGTGGGAAGAGCTAGGAGAAGAGGAGAGCCTCCAGTTGAGCTCCAGGGAGATAGTCACTAATAGTCACCCTGAGAACAAATGCTGGAGGTGTTAGCAAGGTTGCCTGGAATCTGCTACAATATCAGACTATCTGGGAAAGCTCTATCAACAGCCAGGCTAGCATAGAAATATTGGGCACATTTTGATGGCTTGGAAAATCATGGGGGTATCTTTATCTTTCTATGAGTAAGGTCACTGTAAACTCCCAAGAATTATAGGATGACCTCTCTCCATCACATTTTCAAATAATTGCAAGAGGTATTATATCAAAAGAATTGACAAAACGCAGATACTGCTGTATATTTTTCTTTTAACTTCTGCAACTTGTCACACGTCATTTTCTCCCCTGCAATTCCCATCCACTACCCTTTTCAAAGTCCCTCAACCTGAGTAAGTAAGTACCTTTAACAACTATATTTTGCTCAGGTGGAATTCAGATTTGGTTATCTATGTCTGACATGTCACTCCCTCAGCTGGAGATGAAGCCATATCATCCATAACCATGAAAGCACTTGTTTTGGAATCTATACAATAATCTCATCACTTAGATCATGGTTAATGTCACGGACTTGAGCATTTTATGTCATTGTTAAGTGCCCACTCTCCTATGCTTGGTCTATCATAGTTACATATGATATAGTTACATGTCACATATTGCTGGCATGGTGTGCTCATTCTAAAAGATCTACCTTTTTTCCTGACCAATTTTTCCAAATGGGATCTTGCTCTTTTCAAATCTCTGCTTATTCAGCCAAGCTGTTAGCAACTGTCTATAAGTGTAGAATTACGCCTTGTCTTTTTGGTAATCTTCTTTTCCAGGCAAAGAAAAGTTGCTGACGGGTCTACACTCAAGGGGAACTGCCGTAGAAATTCCTCATCATCCTAGTACTGCCACTCATATCTGACTGGTGTCCTATAGCTTTCCAGAATAGTGACAAAGCACTGTTTTCTTAGCAAACAGAAGTCTCCACAAGGCTGTAATTGTGAGGTGAGAGGGGCAGAGGTAATGTAAAAGAGGAGATTCTGGAGGACTCTAAATCACTTCATCACACAACTGCAGTGTCTTCAGGACCCTCCTGACCCCAATCTCACTATCCACTTCCACTTGACAATGCACCTCTCCCGTCCACATCAATCTCGTGGCTGGATGTTTCAAGAGGGTGTTGAACTTAGGATAAACAGTTTTGGGTGCACAGTAACTCTGGGGCTCATGTCAAGTGTTCAGGGCCCAGTGCATTGCAGAATCTGTAATTGCGAAAGAGAAGGTTTTTCTTTTATAGGAAAGAGTGTTATTTACTCTGGACTCCCCGGGGGCTCCTTGGCAATTCACCTATTGGGTCCTGCAAAAAGCTTCATGGACAACTCGTATCAGAGGAGCCTCACACATTGTAGCTGCTGCAGCCTGTGCTGTTAGGTGGCAGAGAGCAGCTTCCATTTCGTTGTGGACCTATCACAAAGTCTTTAGCCCCAAAGGAGGAATGTTCTGGGGTACAAGTAAATGTAACTAAGCAGCCTTTACAACCCAATCTGACACGTGATACTTTCAGCATTCAAAGAGAGAACAGGTTCCAAATGTATCCCCTTGTTTCTCACCCAAAGCTGTTCTGTCAGTATGACCAATGCAGGGACCAGAGGGACTCCCCCAAAGTTACCTGGTCGGGGAATAAAGGGAGGGGCTTCTTTTTCATGCTGTGTCAGACATAACTTACCAAGGTATCTAGTGAAGGGAATGAATACATCCTGTTCTGTAAATATTTTGAGTTTTGAAGATCATATATTGTCTCTGTCTCCTCCTGTTCTTTTTCCTTCTCCAGTTCCTTTCCTCCTCCTCTTCCTTCTGTTTCTTTCTATTTCTCCTCATTATCTCACTGAAGTGCTGAGAAGTGACAGTGGAGTGTTCAGTCCTAAATGAGACATCTCTATCACACCCTGCAAGGCTCAGGGGCCAGTTCAGTAAGAGCCAAAGGAGGAAAAGTACTTTGCTTAGGGTCTTCTGGATACAATGGGGCCTTGATATTTGTGATCTCAGTGGATGTCACTATCTGCACAAAACCTGCATAATAAGAGAAAAAAATGATGACATCAAAATAGGAGAAACTAGTTGGAAAGAAGAAGGGATTCAGTGTGTGTATGAGGGACACACGAGAGGGGGAATAGTGAGAGAGTGAGAGCAAAGTTGACTTCGTTTGTTCATTTGCAGCTGCCATTAGGGTTACCACTTGATTAATTTATAATAATCCACTGTAATTCATGATTCACCCAGCTTCTGTTTCATCTGAATGGACAAGTTTAATGGGTGTGTCCCTTCAGGAATGGAGTTTTTATTTATGAATTTTTATCTTCCTTGTCATGGACTGAAAGTATCTTATTTTCCAGAACCAGTGGGACCTCTTTCAGCTGCAGCTGCACTGGGGTAGCTCTGTGCTTATCTCTGGGAAATATGCCGTTCTGCTCTCAACATAAGCAAGATACTGGTAAGATAGTCAGGCCAGTGATAATTTTAAGAAATAGTTTTATTTGAGAGAGAGATAGAGAGAGAATGAGCATGCAAACATGACATGACTCAAGCCCAGTACTACTCAATTCAATGAGTTGATTCAGTGTTCCCTGGCAGAAGCCAGGATCCACTTTTTTAAAAAATCTTTTTTAGGGAAAACAGTTTAATGCACTCTTTATTCCTAATTTAATCAGTTTATAATCTGGATTTAGCTTTGTGATGAGTACGATATAAAAACTACATTGGGAGTTTTTGTCTGAGCTTGCCTGAAGAAAAGAATCTCACCCATTGTTGGAGGGTTCTCCTTGAGACAGAAAGCTTGTCCTGTGCCAGGGGAAGAAGGTGGCTGGGAGTCCCTAGGCCCTGTCTTCCCATACATGGTGGTTTCTTCTCTTCCCTCCATTTAGCTTTATTGTCGTGTGACGTGCCCAGCAACATGTCAGCTCTTTTAGTTCTCCTGTACTTCGTCTTTGTAGAATCATGGCTGCCTTATAGTTTTCTGTGGTTTGAATGTGAAATGTTCCCCATTTTGTTTGGGAATGTTGTGGAAGCAGGTAGAGCCTTCAATGGAGAAAGTTAGTCCCTAGAGGGAGGCCTTCACGTTTTATAGACTGGCTCTACATCCTGTTAGTGCTTCCTACCTGACTGCATCCAATGTGATCAGCTGACCTCTTGTTCCTGCCATCATGCCTCCCCCACCAGGATGGAAGGAACCTCTCAAAATTGTAAGCCAGAATGCACTTTTTCCTTCCTTATTCTGCCGAATGTATTTATTCACAAGTAAAGTAACTAATACAAAGTCAATACAAAGACCAGAGAACCAATTTCAATTAAGGTGCTATTATCTTTAGAACATTTTCTAACACCAACAGCCACAGTACTTTGAATTCAGTCAGAAAACAGAATCAAAGCAATAGAGGTTCCAACATAAGAGCTCAGGCTTCATAAATGTAGAAAGATTTCTGGGAATTACGGTGAGGAAGATGCAGCAAGATGTTATCTTTCTTACGGGTGAAATTTAAAAGTCTTACCATGAGAAAATGGCAAGATAAACAAGAGACCTATCACCACAGCAAGTCAGATAACCCATGAAAGGTTGATACCCAACACAACCCAAAGCAGAAGTCCAGAGACACTTAAGATCTCAACAATAAAGCAGACTTAAAACTCACCCACTATGACTCAAGGAACTGAGAGGAAGAGGGGCTGAAATAAGAGCCATGGTGGGGAGAATATCCAGAGACATTGCCCCCCTCAGCAACAACACACTAAGGGGGGGCTGGCTACCTCTTGTGCAATTCATAACCTCCTACTCTCCTACTCCATGGATTGATCCAGTATGCACACAGAGGAGGGTCCCCAGTGGGTTGTGGACAGAGAGGAGGGAATTGAGGGTACCATCACAAGATTTGTCCATAGAATGTATCTAATTATTGGCAATAAATATATTTTTTAAAAGTATTACCATTATTAACATAGATTGAGAATATTCTCACCTGTGAGGAAAAAATAATACTTTTCACTTATGATGTTAATTAATAACTCTGAAATAGTAAGCCATGTGTTAAGCAGACCTGCATATGTCTTCTTAAGTGGGATCTACATATAAGAAGTCAACCCTACTTTGTCTTGTGATGTTAACTCTAGCTTTCTTGGCAGTCTTTGCTTTGCTGAGACCTTGGATTCATTTACTATGTGTCCCCTAATCATAACACTTGATCATTAATTGTTCCTTCATTATAATAATGTCAAGCATCTTTCATGTTTGCTGATGATCCTTAAGGATTTATTTGAATCCTGAAGTGGAATCTTGAAACCAATACTATTATTACTTGCATTAACTTACTAAATACTCATATAGAGTACAAATTAGAGTAAATTTACATTTAATAACATACTTACTTGGTAAAACTGAAAAATATTTTATAGTTCACTTAACCATATGGCAAAAATAAAGATGCACAGTAGCTGATGATAAATGTGTAGGGTTTTCTTGGAGAGAGAGTTGAATGCTATTTAGACAGTTTGTGGGCAATTTTATCCTCCACCACTATTCTAATGTTTTGCTTTTATCTTGTATCCTGGTAAAATTTCGTTTTTATGTAGCTCTAGTAAAACAATGCTTAAAATTACAGTGGTGTAACCCAAGCCTGTTTATGTTGAAAAAAAAAACACAAACGAGGTCCAGAGAAATATATTGCTTTGTTTAAGGTCACACAATAAAGTTATAGTGAACCCAATAGTAAAGCCCAGGTCCCTATTCCCTAGCTGTGCCTTTACCAATGTTCAGGTAAATTCTCAGAGAGATCATTGAGCTCTTGGAGATCTTTACAGAGAGAAACATACAATTCTGGAAGCTTAGTTCACTTAAATACATATGTAATTTTATGCTAGTTAATCAGACATATATTATATTCAAGAATATCAAACATACATACACTTGAAAATAAAAACAATGAATTTTTTCCTGCATGGTGTTTTCTTATCAATTAGGAAATTTGACTTTAGTGTCCAGGCATGTAAGCTATAGTGTAAGCACATTACTGTTCACATGCACAATTCTTGGACTTTGCACATATGCTTCCCAAGGTATTTATTGAATAAAAGTGAGAGTTATCTTTTGTGTACTTAATGTTAGTATTCATTTTATTCAATCAAAAAATACAATTATTCATTCCTCTCAGAGAACCTAAAGAAAATAATTTTGTATCAGGTCAGAGTTTTAAAAGATTTTCTGGAGATATCTGCTAACTAGTCTTCAGTTAAAAGGTATAAAGCCTCGGAGAGCAGAATAATTTTTTTTGAAGCCTGCTCTAATACAAGTCTCATTTTCTCCTTGATGAATCAGCACTTTGTGCTAATCGGAAAAGAAGCTGAATGCATCATGAATGTTTAATTATATATGTCCTGGGATTGAGTGTTAATAGAGAGTTGCCAGAGATCTCAAGATGAAAATGAACCCTCAGGTAGGATTGAATTAGATGCTCTTATGTCAAAAAGACTCATTTAAAAATATCTAATTAGCTTTGTAAGGACCAGGTTACCAGATCTTTCTCTTACAGTTAGCTTGGTCACATGGCAAGTACACCCAGTTGAGAGAGAACTCGTGTGACCATTGGAGAGGTTCAATGTGTGTTCTCATTCTGCACCAGTGGTTTCTGACATGTATCTGTTATTTCTCCTTTTAGGTTAAAAGGAAATTTAAATTATGGAAAAACTCTTATGGACAGATGGGTGTGGTTTGACATCTTGTCATATGGTAGCTCTGATTGAGGTCACCAAACATTTAATGACATTTATTTTATGTGACAGATTCCCATGTGGTGTTGTGGTGGTGATGTGAAGAGGTGTGATTTTTAGAAACCTTTATTCTTTCAGAATGTGGAATGCACTGTCTGGGGGTGCAGGAGAGAAGAGTCAAGATTACAGAGATGCTTGAGAGGAGCCAGGCTCAACTGAGCAGAATAGAATCAGCTGGGTGGCCGAGAAAGATTTGAAAGGGACCAGAAGCTAAGAAGGAACCTTACCAGTTAGAAATGAAAGCAATGTATCATAAAGACTTACTATGAATGGGGACACAGGTTGGTAATCCCAGCACGTGAAGGTGAACTGTTAACATAGAGATGAACCCTAGATTAGTATTGTGACGGCCAAGTCTGCTTGGGGAGTTAATTTTGGTCACAATAATGGAGAGAATTAGTGTGAAGAATAAGGACGAAGACTTGTGTTGAGTGATGTTCCAATGGAAAAATAAATACAATGATATCCTTAGATTTGAATCAATTCCTTAAGCCAGAGAAGGTTCAGCCCAGAAACTCACTGTCTCTTGCCTGTTTACAAAGTGTAGCCTGAGTTGACCATTATTCTTTTCTTACCCTGGCTGTTGGGTGCACTTCCATTATCCTCATGTCTCCATCCCTTCCCCAAATCTTTATGGTCAGAATTTTTCATAAAATGGGCTTTCTTGAGCATAGGGAAGTTACAACACTGACCTTCATCACATAATTTTCAGATTAAACAAGTAAAAATACAGAAATTCAGTACTAGTTCTGAGTTGTTTTCACTAGGGTTCATTGGTGTTAAGAAATACATTCCTAAGAAATTACTGAGGGATACAGCATGGATTCAAATAGAAATATCTTTTCTAAAACCCATGCATCAATAACCATCACTTAAGCAATTGAAAATAACAACTACCTATCCAATATGTTATACAAATTTTATTTGAACTCTATGGTATATCATTAGTGAAATTAATATTTACTTTTGGTATTAATTGGGTGAAACAACAGTATTTAATATTTAAGGGCATGATTGCCCTGGGAGAGGTAATTTGGATCAATGAAGACTAAAATTTCCATGCGACTCACTTTCCAGATGATTTAATTGCTTGATACGAAAATAATAACATTGTTGACTTTAAACATTTCTTGGTCTCCTTTAATTATTTTTCAGATACAGCTAAATTTAATGCACCTCAGGCATATTAATAATTTTGAATATATGTTTTTCAAATGTGGGCCTAAATAGATTCCTTAAATGAAGTTCAGTGAATTTTCTACATTTTAAAAATATTTTCAACTTGAAATTCAGCTTAAGTGATTTTATAATTGCTGTGCCTTCGAGGAAATGGATATTTCTTTTTTTTAAGGAGGAAGGATTTATTATTTTATTTCATTTCCAAAAATGGACATAGCATTTGTTCAGGTTTATCACAGTGATGGTCCCACTTCTTAGTACCAAGGTTCTGAGTTACTGTTCTTATTGCTGGTGGAGCTGCTTATCTTAATTAACCTCAGCTAAGAGAATTACTAAGACACATGACCAGAGATTTGTTTCCATGGTATTTGTCAATTTAACAGACAAGATGAACCACCACACATCCACCTCCTGTCAACTCGTCATGCAAACATATCACTTTTAAGACATAAACTTTCACCACTAGTCCTCATAAGCTCACAGTATGGATAGTTCTTTAACATTGACCATGTCTATAGCCTATTTGTGTGTACAGTTAATCAAACAAAAACCTCCTTGACTTTATGAAAGTAATTAGGGGATTGTATTACATACATAGGACAAGGAGAGGGGTGTTGAAATTCTTAATCAAGATGGTGAGAGTAAGAAGAGAATGGAAGGCACCCCTGTGGGAGGCATCAAAATAAATGGTGACTGGGGGAAGACAGTCGGTAGAGAAAGTAGTATTAGCATGTTTAGGAAAATTTAGAGACAAAAAGTAAAATGGGCAAATCTGAATGCAAGTCCTCAAGGGAAGCTCTTTTAATTTCAAACACTTTCTTTTTGCAAAACAAACAAAAAATAAGTTGAATTTAAATGTATCTTCTCTTCTTCCCTTGTTCAGTTTTCTCCTGTTTGATTCCTTTTGACACATTAATATATACATAAGAAAAATAGTTGGCATAATAGGTAGGACATCGGTAGGGTATCTTTCTTGTATTTTAAAATGAATTAGGGAGTTGATTCTTTTTTATTTTTTAAAAATGTTTTATTTATTCATTTTCAAGCAGAGAGCGAGAGCGAGCGAGTGAGAGCGAGCGAGAGAGAGAGAGCGAGAGAGAGAGAGAGAGAGAGCGAGAGAGAGAGCGAGAGAGAGAGAGAGAGAGAGAGAGAGAGAGAGAGAACCAGGGCCACCACCTTGTGGGTCTGGCCCATGTGGGTCCTGGGGAACTGAACCAAGGGCCTTAGGCACTGGAGGCAAGTGCCCCAACCACCGAGCCATCTCTCCAGCCCAGGGAGTTGATTCTTTTTACCCTTATTTGTGGGTTTTGATGCCTAGTTATTACACTGCAGTGCCGAGTCAATTGAATAATGTTTGGTCTAGATTATGAGAAATCAACAAATTTGTCTTTAATTGGTTTTATAATCTCTTTCTATTCCAATAGAGAAAATACTAATTAAATACTTTCTATGCACATAGCCTAACTGGTCCTATGGTAAATAAAATGATAGAAAATGAATCTGCTACTTTTTGCCTTTTTTTTTTTTTTTTGGATGCTTAAGTGATTCACAACTAGTATTAGTAGGTAAGTTTGGCTTTTCAGGCCTATCTTGGAAAGGCCACATAGGATATGATTCATTACCCTCACCTTGGTGTTTCTTTTGATTGTTCATTCTTTGAGATGAAGATTTGACTAAATAAATTTACTTCATTATTCCGCAAACACTTTCATGAGTTTGATGAGTCAGAGACCTGTGATTTGCCCAACTGAAACTCTAGTGTTAAGCATGGATACCGGGCACATGCAAATCTTGTAGATAGTTTTATTATTTTTTAACCAGCCAACATTCCAACCTTGATAACTTGTAAACCAAGGACAAGGATCCTAGGTAATGCCTGATTATCCTATAGTTACGTGGACAAATGTGTGCTCTGAGCAACTTTCTAAAAACAGTGCTCAGGCCATCAGGGATAATATTACAAAATTTCTCTCCATGTTCAGTATGGCTTCCCCTTTGAGAGCATGCTTAGCCCTGTGAATTTTCCTCCTTCCTTCCTTCCTTCCTTCCTTCCTTCCTTCCTTCCTTCCTTCCTTCCTTCCTTCCTTCTTTCCTTCCTTCTTTCCTTCCTTCTTTCCTTCCTTCCTTCCTTCTTTCCTCCCTCCCTCTCTCCCTCACTTCTTTCCATTTTATTGAGATGCAGTTCATATACCATGTATGATTCATCCACTCACATTACAGAATTCAATGGTTTTTATATATTGAAAGAGTTCTGAAACTATTTTTTACCATCAATCTTAGAACATTTCAACACATCATAAAGAAAACTCACAGCCTCCACTCAGTTACTAACTTCAAATTCTCCCATCAAATCCAGCCTTGGGCTACCATAAATCCACTGTCTATCTCAGTATATTTTTATATTCTGCAAATTTCATATAAATTAATCTTATAAAATACAATAAATCTCATTTCACTTTTCTTTTATGTTTTCAGGGTATAGTGAATATATGGGTGCTTTATAGCTTTTGGTGGGCAAATAATATTCCACGGTATGGATACATCACATTTTATTTACTTCTTCATCACTTCATAAACATTTGCATTATTTATATGCTTTGTTGTATGTAATGTAATAAATATTACTATAGGACTTTCTTCATGAACATGTTTACATACTTGCTAGGAGGATTGCTAGCCAAATGATACCTCCAGTTTCACATTTAAGAACTGCCTAACAGTTCCAAAGTGGGTGTACCTTTTTATATTCTGATCAATTTTGTATGGGGTACTTGTTTTCTATATCATTACCAACATTTAGTATTATCTCTTTTTGATGACAACCCTCCTTGTGGGTTAAAGATGGGTATGTCATCTAAAGTGTGTTTATATATCCATGATGACTATTTTTGAGTGATCATTGGTCCCTCGTATATATATTCTGTGGAGAAATTCCTATTCAGCTCTCCCCTTCACCATTTTTTTTGGAGAAAATGTCTGGTCTCATGTAATGATAATCCTGCCTCAGCCTCCTGAGTCATCTAATTAAACACGTGCTTATTCTATGAGGAAGTAGTTCAATTTCTGAAAATTTTCTTCAGAAGAAATCAGAAATATGGAAGATGATTATATAGCTACATTCAATTTGACATAAATGATTATAAAAATTGGAGTGAATATATACTATTTATAATCATCAAAATTTTGGATTCAATCACCAGAGTGGAGAAACACCTAAAGAATGGAGAAATATCTTTACCAGCTATGTATCAGACAGGAGATTAATACCTATCCTAAATAGGCTAATTTAGAGAACTGAATGGACAGTTCTCTAAAGAAGATATGCCAATGACCAATAAATATTTTTTCTACTAATTATATAAATTCCATAGTTAATGTATATGAAATGCATCAAAATCTATTAACTTGCTATAAATATTTAAATGATATATTGCCCTTGTTTTAAAAATATTTTATTCATTTTCAAGCAAAGAAATACAGAGAGAGAGAGAGAGAGAGAGAGAGAGAGAGAGAGCGCACCAGGGCCACCACCTTGTGGGTCTGGCATATGTGGGTACTGGGGAATTGAACCCCGGGGCCTTAGGTACTGGAGGCAAGTGCCTTAACCGCTGAGCCATCTCTCCAGCCCTTGCTCTTGTTTTAAATGCAAAGCAGTGGGAGGAAACTGACCTCACAATTCTGTTGGCTGCTACCAAGGATTGCACAGAAACTGAATCTGGAAAAATAATTTGGCATAAATTTAGAGACTTAATTTAGATATATGTAAATATAACACATAAGATTTTTGTTGCAAAAAAGTAAATAATAAGATGCCAATGTCTTTCAACTGTAAAAATGTATTATAGTAATAAAGTCCTTTGTGAGAAATGAAATGGAAATATAAATTAAAGATGAAAATGATATAAAATATTAATCTGTTAAAGAGGAATTTATTCACATATTTTAATATGGATGGCACGGATTAATTTGGTATAATAAATATATTTTAGATACTACATTTTAAAGTGATATAATGGGGTTTTTTATTGTCCATAATGAGTTACATTGTTTAGTGGGCCAACAATGAGTTGTTATCCCCAATTCCCCATTGCCCCCCTTCCCCATCCCCAGTCAGCTAAATAAATATCTTCCTCTGTGGGCCGTCTGGATCAGTCTTTGTGGTAGGGGACATGGATAGCCCAATCTTCAGCCGGGTTCTCATGGCCCAAGTGTGTTGTTACTGAGGGTTGCCAAGTCTCTGCTATTCTCCCCCACCACGGCTCTCACAATCTTTCTGCCCCCTCTTCCGCTCAGTTCCCTGAGTCGTGGTGGGCGAGTATTAAGGCTGCTTTAATGTTATGAGCTTAGGGGGTTTTGTGTTGAGAATCGTTGGTTTCTATCTCACTGGCTTATCCTGAGTTGATTGAATGGTTGTGGCTGTGGGTCCCTTGTTCATCCCGTCCTTCTCTGCAGGGTTCCATATGGATCCTCCAAGATATGACTATGGTGGCTCCTCTCTTTCCAGGATCTCAGCTTTCTGCCTGCTGTCGGTTGGTAGGGTTATATGGGCCACAGCTCTCTTGCTGTATCCTGAAAAATACAAACACAATCTCCACCGGAGAGTGAGATCAGCATAGGTTAACAAATATACACCATTCTGGATTACCTAGATTCTATTTTTAGTAGCCTCCCTGGCAGTCACTCCCATAGTGCATCTTTTCTTGGGAGCCCAAGAGTATGGGATCCGGTGCATATCGCCCTGAATCCCCAGTTCCAATCAAGGGTTCCCCCTCACTGAGTGGAATATTTGTCCGAATTTAATAGCTGTTGATTTTCTCCCCCAGGCCCAGGCTCCACCATTGCACAAGTGCTTCTTTCTTGGTTTGCTGTTCTCTCCCAGTAGGAGGTGTGGTCAGCCTACTCATGGCCACAGACTGTGTTTAATAAATATTAATAAATATATTTTAGATATTACATTTTAAAGTGATATAATGGTTTTTATTTTAAAATTTCAACATTTTCCATGCTGAAAGTTACATTCTTTGAAATCAAAACTTTATGTGAGAAATTAGAAAATCTTTTCTAGTAACTACACCCTTTTCAAAATTTTAAACTTTTTCTTTTTACCTTGAAGTTTACTCTTTCAAGATGTTGGGCTCCAATAATATTTCACATCATCAGGTGATCGTATTCATAGTTTATACAATTTTCACACTGCCTTTAAGCTGCTTTACCCTTATTTCTTTATGATGTCCTAAGCAGCTTGCTCTGTTTTCATAATTCTTGAAAAAGCTTCAATATTGAAGCTGCAGTTAAAATCAGAATTTCCATGTCCATCTTCATTTCTCAGTTGATGAAAACTGGGCAGAGGGAGCAAATATTGAGTTGTCTCATCTGTATTAAATATTTATAGTAACTTTTTATGGAC